>MJUU01048871.1:89595-112029 GCA_002080025.1 Modiolus philippinarum
TCCAAAATCTCCTTGAAATCATTAGAGAAATAAAATCCACAACCGCATCTCGTGAGAAAAGACATTTCTACACTCTCGATAGTTAAATTTTCAAATATTTTAAACGCTTGGCAAGCCTGGCGTTTAAAAATTGGAAATTTAACTATCTCTAGTGTAGAAATGTCGTTTCTCACCCGATGTGGGTGTGAATTCTATTTTTCTCTAATTTCTGTTCTGTTTTCATGTCTCCTGAGCAGTTTGAGAAATACGTTTCTCCTCTCTAGAGAGAATGTTGTTCTCGGCAAGTGATTGGATGAAATTCAATTGTGACGTTAAATATGTTTGCTGTTTTCTGACTTCTCCATTGTGATGTCATGAAAAAAGGCGACCATACCTGATGACGTAACGCTAAAAGAACACATTTATTTCGGATCATCAGAAAAGGGGGTCATGTTTTGTCCGAAATCTCTTTGAAATCATTAGAGAAATAAAATCCACAATTGTATCTCGTGAGAAACCACATTTCGATACTCTCGATAGTTAATTTCAAATATTTTTTAACGCTCGGCAAGCCTCGCGTTTAAAAATTTGAAAATTTAACTATCTCTAGTGTCGAAATGTCGTTTCTCACTCGATGCAATTGTGGATTCTATATTTAAACATTGTTGGATGCAAAATGAGTTTAACTTAGAACGAATCTACAAAAATGTCTCTATATATTTCCCATGCTAATTCTTATTTGTCTCCTTTTACATTTCCTGCAGATCTTGGTTTTGTCCAAAACGAAAGAAAACAAAATACATTTCGAGGTTACGTTTTTTCGTTAGTTATTTGAAATTTGTAAACATCATTATATATTGAAAATCTAATTGGTAGTATTGATCACGAAACATTTTAAATGGAACATTAAGTCAGCTGTAAAATAAAACCAGTAATTTTCAGATTAAGTGGCCTTCAAAGAAAAAGCATGTTTTTGTTTAGTTATGAAACTATCAATTTAAACGAGAATTAACACTGATTTTCGGAATAGAAAAGATAAAAATTGCATGTTTACAACCATTTTTTAATCTCACAATAATTAAGTTAAGATTTTCTTGTTAACTTGTCACATTAAAAAATCTTTTATATCAGTTCAGTAAATAGTCCTTAGTACTCTATGCTTGTGAATTGAGTAATTATAAAGTTAATGATATAGCTAATCAACAGTGTTTGAAAACCTGGAAGCGAATGTTATGAGAGAAAAAAAAACAGCTGTACTATTTGTGTTTTATTTTATCATATACTCTATCTTATAGAACTCTACCGGTGCATCTGATCTCAACAATGTTTTTATTGGGTCCGTGTTGTTCATCTGTATGTGTATCGCAGCTTTTCTGTACCATGCTTGCGTGATGTCTTTTTGTGTTTCAATGTTGTCATTGTCTGTGGATTACTCCTTGCTTCATACAAAATTTATACTATACAGAACCATGTCAGTCTTGTAAATAACGGGTTTGTTGACTATAGACCTTGCATAAGTCGTTTCAGATGATACTTATTTCTGACTTAACCATATTAAAGGGTAATAGGCATCACAATTCAGTTGACTGATGGCAAATTTATAGCACTTCACCAGTGTGTACCAGGCCTCACTCCATCATCATCATAATTCTCCGAATCGTAAGTTGGTTTAACCAGTATCCCCATTGTAAATTATCTTAAATACGTGTTTTATTTTGCTTATCAATAGTTTGAAAAAAAATCAAAATAATCATAAATTCTATATTTTTTTTATTAAAGCTAAAATTGGAAATGTACAATGTCTGATGAATGGAGTTAAACTGAATCGAATGTAAAAATGTGGATAACAGGAAACAGCTACAATGGCTGAAAATTACAATCAAATGCCACAATCTGCCAAGGAACTTCACAGGAAATACAAATAAGACAAAAGACAAACGTAAACAACGTTAGGAACTCGGGAAAGCCGGAGTTGGTACCGGCACTAGCAAAAGCCAGCGAACTACATGTATCAGACATCGTACATTTATTTGAAATTGAGTTTGCCTATGATGAATGTCACGTTCACTTTGAAAATTCTTTTGCCGGCGACCTTTTCTGACCTTTTATGGAATTACTGCCGTTTTCTTTCACAATTAATTCTTTAAGTGACCTCAAACCATTCCGCAGTTCTATGAAAATCGTATGAAATAATATATATAAAATCCACAACAGCATCGAGTGAGACATTTCTACACTAGTGATAGTTAAATTTTAAAATTTTACACTCAAGGCTTGCCGAGCGTTTTAAAATATTTTCAAATTCAACTATCGAGAGCGTAGAAATGTCGTTTCTCATGAGATACGGTTGTGGAATTTGTTTCTCTTATTATTTTAAGGGAATACTTGACCAAAAAAAATTACCTCTTTCCTACTGATCTGAACTAAATGTGGTTTTTAAGCGTTACGTCATCAGGCGTGATCGCCTTTTTTCATTGCCTCACAATGGTAAAATTGAAAGACGGTAAATAAATTTGACGTCAAAAGTGAATGCCGACTGATCAATTACCGAGATCAACTTTATCTCTAGAGAGGAGAAATGTCTTTCCCCCACCGTTCAGGAAACGTGACGGCAGGGTAAAAATGAGAGAGTTCGATTCTTAACTGGCATAAGCGCCTACGATTTTCATAAAACTGCAGAATGGTTTCACCATTGACAAACTCAAAAAATCAAATAATCATAAGTAGTATTCCACAACGCAAGTGAAACGCTTTTTAGACGTCGCCCTTGTGAACGTGACAGATAAGTTATGGATAAAATTTACATGCACTCTAGGTCTTCAGTCTGACGTTATGAACGCGTCCAATAAGAGAATTCTTCAATTTCTTAAGCGTGTGCCAACGTTTTTACAAAAATCAAGGAACTTCAACACGTTTTGGTTAGAAAGCTGTAATGTGACAGGGTCTGTAGGAACTGAAGACTTTTACTAGGAATATTTATTGACATCCTCAATGAATTGATTCTATTTTCTTGACTCAATTCACAGTCATTTTTTTCGACGTTCACATTGCCTTTCCAAATTAGGACGTTTCCTTTTTATAAATGGCATTGCTAATTTAAACATCACGACCGTTGACGTGTGTGGCAGAGACAAATCGTCCAGAATACATGTACATGATCTTCTTCCAACGTTTAATTGATTTTATGCTATCCGTACTTCAGTTGCACCCAAATTAAAAACTATTGAATGAACATATAAACTGCATATTTTGATTGAAATATTTGAATTGCAGCAATAAAAACTTTCGCTGGTGAGATATTGAACAGAAATGTCCTCCTTTTCGTCCATTGCAAATAACATAGAAACTTTATCTGCAAATCAGAATGAACTATTTAAATCATAATAATATATATTTTACGAAAGGATATGGAGTAAATGAACATGAGACCATAACACATATTTTAACTCCAACTGCAATAATTTTAATGAGCTGTATTTCCATTTCGGAAATGAATTCCTAATCAGCAGCACTTGACCCCAAACATAGGAAATCCATAATTAAAAAAAAGTCTAAAAAGCATAAAACCAAACGAAATCCGAATAATCATTAATATCATATATAGCTTAGAACAAAACTAAGATGGAGGGAGTTAAACCAAAGGTTTAAGAATTTACATGCATTTAGTTAAACCATTGTTGTGTCGTCATTCTATTGTATTAACTGTGGATTCTTTTTAAAGAACCCATGGCATCCCCTCTATTGTTTACTCCACTTTAAAGATTATAAGCGTACGGAGGGTTTGTTGAGCAATTCTAATGAACAGTGTAGAGGCTAAATTATTTTAAACCCGGTGCTGGTGTCAGAGAATTTTTTTTAGCTTAGACCGGGGCCAGAAATCCCGGCAACACCAATGGAAATCAAATGGTCCGAGCTTTACTGGGAAGGTTATATCAACTACAGTAATGTATATATTGTACATGTTGTAGAAGCTGGCAACATCGTAATTTCTATTTTCTTCGAGTACAACTAGATTCAAAATATATATTTGATAAATTCGCGGAAATGTTCTATCTCATTTCCCGAAAATCCCGCGTGAATGATTTAAATTTAGAATGTGAAGGTCATGGTAGTTTCACATTCAGTGCCATGAACTGTGATAAATGTCAAATACGAGTAAACGAATCGAAATATAGGAATGAAGTGGGGCTTTCCTACGATATAAAAGGAGTTTTCTGTTTAGAAAATCATTCGGGAAGAGAATGTAAAAGGCAGAATTATAAGGTTTTGGTTATTTTATTGAGAAAATTGAAAACGAAGCAAGCGGGTATCAGGCATAGGATTTCCCTTGTGTTTTTCTCCAATATTCATATTTGATAGTAAACAATTTTTTTTTAGACCGGAAGCAAGTCCCTGTGGGGGAAGATTGGCAAAACATCAAAAAATCTGTTATCAATTATAATCTTTTACGTGTGCCCTCCTGTTATCAGCGTCAGTTAAAAATATATACAAAATTCTGCATCCAACTGTGGTGAAAAGCACAGTCATAGATAACGGGCTTATCAGCTGTGCTGGGATGATTTCTTTGAAGGAAAGTTAAATGAAATATCCGGTTTGTACACATTCATCATATTTCCTGTACCACTGAGCTGCTTATTAAAAAAAGGGCCTATGACAAAGCAAAACCTTGAAATATTATTTACAGGTGGTAATAACACGGGATCCCAAGCTCTTTGAGAGCCCAGACCCAATATATATGCAGCGCAGATTTCTATGAGTGGAGCCTGGAGCCCTAACATTGAAGCTCGGAGCCCTTGTGTTAGACCCCGGAGCCCTGGTGTTAGAGCACGGAACCCTGTGGTGTAGCCCAGAAATGGTTGGAGCTTAGGAGTCCAGAGTCCATGTTATTGCGAAATCATCACACTCTTGAAATGAAAGGTTTTGGCAATTCTCTTGTTAAACAAGAATTTCAGGAGATCGTGACCTAAGCGAAAAAATACAAGGACTTAAGAATTATTAAGATTTGATTTGAAGTTTACATTCCTAGTTCTCTTATTTTAATGTGTTACTGTTTAGGAAAAGGTAACATTAGGTCATAATAAAAAAATATCCTAGATTCGCATCCCCATTCGTACCGATTTGAATAAAAATTATTTTGAATGTTTGGCAAATTGTTTTACATTTCTTTTATAATGAAAGCATTTTTTTCTCAAAATTTGATAAAACTTAAAATAAAATTCGCCCACCCGCCCAAAATTTGAGAAAAAAATGTATGAGAATCTAGAAATTATCTTATTATTGTCTTATCTTGAATTTATGTATGATCTGTACTAGTGACACATTAATTGCCGAAATGGTAAGAATGGCTGAATGTAATTAAACGAAAAGAAGCGAAATGTTATATAAAAACGCTGACAAGTACGAAGTCTTATTTTTAGTACTTCAACTTATTTTAATATTCACTAATTTAGAATTACAGGTACGTGGATATTACAGTTTCATTAATTTGTCCAGTCGTGACAAGGTACCCTAATTATGACATTTTTAATATGTTTTAATAAATATACTAAATAAACAAACCTCTACTTTCATTTTTTGGTTCAAGTTATAAAAAAAGTCACTAATGCCAGGGGGCGTGCTTCTTTGGCCCCCGCTGGATCCGCCACTGTTTAAAAGATTTTTATGAAGTCTTTTCATCTATTACCATTGATATGATAAATTTTATCAAGAAGTAGTATAATAGACGTTTCAAATACGTACAGTTCAGTGAATAGCCTTCTTTTCTTGGGGGGGGGGAGAGATTCTATAGTATATACAATTAAACATTATATTTCTTTTTTTAATTTTTTTATTTATTTGCAGTAGGAAAAGTGACTCGATTTAACAAATATAACCAAAAATTACCCTCTTCCTTCCCTTGCCTTTTCCTCGTGCATGCATTACCCTGAAGTTAAAAATATTGAAAAGTGTATTGGCAGAAAATATTTCATTATACAGACCAATTTTACGTTTTTTTTTCTCCTTTTCGTTGTTTTTTTAATAAGGTTTAGAGGTTCAACACTATTCACCAAAATGTTTTACTGAATTTAATGCCCTTTCGACTCACTTTGAAAAATACATTAACTACAATTGAAGTTTATCTGAATATTATAATAGATATAGGTTAAAAACAAACTTTTAGAATAGCTTCATCCATATAATTCTTCTTTGATTCTTAGTGAACTTTCGATCATAAAGGCGTCAATATTACGAAGACAACAATGCATTAATAAGAGTGGCGATAATCCTTTTGATGTTTTGGTTACATTTTTCAACAATGGTTTAAGTAAGAGAAACAATGGCCAAGTGTGAATCGAAATATCTGGCTCGTGGATTCTTTTTCATGAATTCACACTTGGCCATTGTATTTCCTTTGAACAAGGTGTACACATGAGATATAATCTCATGTGCAAGTACACCATATCTTAGAAAAATAAAGAGCATACATCTCTAACTCGGGGAATTGTTTTACCAACTCCACACTGCATTAAAAGACAAACTAATGTATTAAATATTTTACGAAAGGATATGGAGTAAATGAGCATTAGACCATAACAAATATGTATCTCCAAATACAATAATTTTAAGGAGCTGTATGGTCATTTCGGAAATGAATTCCTCTTCAGCAGTACTTGACCCTAAACATAGAAAATCCATAATTAAAAAAAATGTTTAATAGGCATAAAACCAAACAAAATCCGAATGATCATGAATATCAAATATAGCTAAGGACAAAACTGCTATAGTTCATTTGTGCTGAATTTTCCTTGCAATAAATGGAAATATCCCACAACCATCTGTAGCGGAACGTACACTATTGTCAAGTTGAATTAAAAAAATACCAACGTTATATAGAAGCGACGTTAGTTATACCACCTTCCATGGTTCTATAAAAGTAAGTGAGAACCGAACCGTCAATCTAAACACCAGAAACAAAAAAGGGGCAGAAAAAAACATTTTATAAATCATTTTGTATTAAATGGTAATAGACTAATCGGAAACTAGTATTGATCACAAGCCAGGATAAAAAGAATTTGTGATCTGGAACATATAAAACTGACTACCGTGGCATGCCTAATATAAAAAAAAAATCCTATTTCATCAAAAATCAAATTACATGTATATTTACCATGTGTCTCAAAATTTTGGTAGCTGCAGTCTTTTTACATTTCTTCTCTGATGTAAGACATATATAACAATAGTTAATGTGGACAAGATAAAAGGAACCCAACAATGGCCGAAAATCACAATCACTTGACAATCACTTGAGAACTGCATAAGAAAAACAATTGAAAATAATTTTAAAGACCCAAAAGACAAACGTAGACAACGGTAGAAACTCTGGGTAGCCGGACTTGGTACCTGCACCAGCAAAAGCCAGCGCTAGACTTCAACCTGTTTATGGGAACCCAAACCTTCCCCTCTCCATCCCGTTTCCCTATAATATAATAGAGAAACAAATAAAACCGAATACAGGTAGACTACTAATTCCAAGACCACAACCTTGAGAAGGAAAGAATAAGACGAAACGTAGAAAGATAGGCCAAGGAGTGTTCGCCGCTAAACTGCCGGCTAGCTCAAGAAGCCTAGTCTACACGGTCGCATTACGGAAGACAAATGAAATTTCAATCTTCCCGAAAGGTTTGATAAACAATCATCATGGATCAGTAGACATCGGCAGTATCAGTGAGAGGCAATTTACCTGTAAAATCTTCAGGTCATTGGGTCCGAAAGTCAATTTAACGAAATTTGCAGAATATCCTGTAAATATCAGTATAACGTCAAGAATGTAAGTTTCGTCCCAGTTTTTCTTAATTTTTTTTCAGCTTGTGAGATTTTTAACAACACTTTCGTAAAATGACGGTGATAAATGTCCTCAGTATTAAGCTGTTTGCGAGTCACACCATATATTTTAGAAAGCAAATGTGCATTTCTTAAAATGAGGTATGAGCAAAGTGCATTTTTGAAGGCCTAATGACTTCAAGATGAAGCCTTCTTGACTTCAAGATGAAGAGCAACAATAAAAGCGTTATTCACTTGCATCTGTTTTACCGTGTATTTGTAGAGACTTTGTCTTATGTACATTTACTCCATATCCCTTCATTGCTTATGGAGTTTGTCTCTCCTGTAGTGTGGAATCCGTGAAAAGATTCACCGTGCGAGAGATGCATGCTTTATATACATTACAAAAACAGGATAACAGCAAAAACACCTACAATGGCCAGGAACTACAATCACATGCCACAATTTACAAGCAAACTGCACCAGAAAAACAATAATGAAAACAAGAGACAAACATAAATAACGATAGGAACTCGGGATAGCCGGACTTGGTACCGGCACTAGCAAAAGCCAGTGGTAGGGTTAAACAGGTTTATGGGTACCCAAACCTCCCCTTTCTCTATCCCGTTTCCCTATAGTATGATAAACAAACGAATAAAACCCAATACAGGTTGACTACTAACTCAATGACCACTATCTTTGAACAGAAAAAAGCATATGACAAAACGTAATTTTGAAAGAAGGGTCAAAAAGTGCTCGCCGTTAAACTACCGGCTAGCTCAAGGAATCTAGTCTGCTGGTAAAACACTGTCGCACTACGGAAGAAAAATCAAACTCAAAACTCCCCGAAGGCTTTGGTAAAGAATCTTCATGTATTTCAGTAGACATCGGCAGTATCAGTGAGAGGCCAGTATATATGTAAAGTCTTCAGGTTACTGGAATCCAAAGCCGATTTAACGAATTTGTTCACAATATCTCGTCGATATCCACTTTTACGTAAAGAATGTAAGTTACGTCCCAGTTTTTCTGGATTATTTATCAGTTTTTGACATTTTTTAACAACATTTCCATAAAATCGAGGATGAGAAATGCTCCTTGTAATTAGCTGTTTGCGAGTCACGTCATATCTAGATATCAAAGGTTTATATCTTCTTTAAAACGTCTTAAAAGTATTTAATAATTTATGAAATCTGTAACCTTGTTGTAAAAGTTTGGATGTGAGAGTAAGGTTGCGCTCATTAAAATCATCAAGGGTGGAACAAATGCGAGCGAATCGTACAAGTTGAGATATATACACCCCGTAGGATGGAGCTAGGGGAACGATGGCGCCAAGAAAGGGGAAATTAGTAATAGTGAAATCAAAATCATCCCTTTTATCATAAACTTTAGTTTTTATTTTACCAGAGTCAATGGTGATACTTAGATACTTATATACATGTGTAATTCAGGTATTGTGTGCCTGTGCTTGAAATAATTTCTCATATGAATGCATTATCATACTTTCAAATTTTGGCATTTTTTAAATTTTTTTGTACTTTCAAAATATTATTTTGACCACCTGTTTATTGTGCCAACATCTCAAGATTTTATTATGCAAAGTTTTAGTACTTTGGACTCTATGTGTCCTGTGGACGTTAAAGTGTTGTGGTTGTCTACTAATAGTCTTTCGTCGGGCAAAGGAAGACAACCCCGCATTCATTAATGATCTAGCACATTTTTCATCTTTACTCTGGGACTTCGTGACGCGAATTGGATTTTGCTTTTTTCGTGAGAAAGTGATCGACGGAGTTAATGTTTTGGTACAAATTGTTGAGAAATGGTTAAAAAATCATGAAATAAATGTGAAATTCAAATAAAACGTTAAATTTTTACATATCATAGGGTGAGATGCTTTGCAACCAAATTGTTAACTTTGTGAATTTTGATCCAACAGTTGTCAAAACAGGATGCTGTAGTCATTCACTTTATATGAGTATGTCATGTTGAGGTTATATGAAATAACTTTAGTTTTAAACAAAAATCAGATTATAAAAGCTTTTGATTCTTGTACATATACTCAACAATAGTCATTATTTCATCACACAAGGTGATGAATCAAGCTATTCATATACTTACATTTTTTTGGCACCAGTTCTATTTTGGAACCAATTTCTGTAGAAGATTTCTAATTATTAAAATAACTATTCCATCCAAGTGTTTTGGGAAAGTGGCTAAAAGCAATTCCAATCTTTATTGCCAAAGTTAATGTGTGATTTTGTTTAAAACGAAGGAGTATCTCCCTCATGCATAGCTCTGTCCTTAGCTGAATTTTGGCTTTTCTATTTAGATCCTTTTGGTCATTTGTTCTCCATCAGCTTTTACATATTTTCGGTTAATGGACTTCCAAATCTTTTGGTTTTATCTGCACTGATGAGAAATGAGTTGTCGAAATGCGCATATGCAGAAAATAAATTAACAGTAACTTCGGTATTTTGTTATTTACAGATCCTCTTACAGAATATTACACAAAAATAAAGGTCCACTAAAAAACCTGAATTTGATTAACTACATAACGCATAAATTAAAAAATGCATTAACATGTATGCAAATAATCTTTCATTCATTTATACCAGTTATTAATCCAATTAAAATAAATTGCCCCACCCTAAACGTCGCCAGAATTATCAAATTATGTTCTGGGTGTTACTTTTTATGATACTGTCTCTTAGTCCATTAAATAATATTTTCATTCCTAAATTCATACAGACAGCAATGGCAAAACAATTTTAAAGGTAAATAAGAGGTAATTCAAAAATTGAAGTCTTTCAAAAGGCAATATATTTTATGTATTAATTACGCTGAATAGAATGTTAAGAAAACAGAACGGAAATCAACTCAAAATACCAAGCAAGCTGTGAAAGTATACAAAAACTAACTAAGTAAATTGTTGTATAACATCGCTATTTGTACCTAGCTGGGATCAGGTAATGAAAATGTGCACCTCGTTTTGCCGATTTAGTTCTTTATCTTTTTGGGACTGAATTCATCGAAAGACTTCTTAAAAAGAAAGATTAAAAAAATGCCCAATCCTTTCATTTGAGCTTCAATTATAAAGATGATATTTTGTCACAAAACAACTTTGGCTATGGTAGTTTTCTTCATCATCTCGCCTATCAAAATCGCCCGAAGTTTAGGATTCTACAGGACACTTCCACATCGGTCCTTTCATTTGACCTTCTCCTTGAAATTGGCATCAGAGGCAGACTACAAACTAATCTGTATGACAGATGCGTTTACTTCACCTTTCTCCAAAATTAACTTTCCTTTTTTTGTAGTTCTGGTATATGTTTGACATCCAGCTTATATTCCCAACTTATTTTCTTCTCAAGGGCCTTTGGTCGATACAATGACTTCCTTCATCAGCTTCTTAAACAAGGATATGTTATTCAAAGCTTCAAGTCTTCACTGCAGATTTGTTACGATATTGTGGACCACAGTGTGATATATGTTCTAGGATAGCAACAGATCTTTCCTTTCAATATCTTAAGTTTGTTTTTTCCACTGCTGGATTTGACTTCATTTGACATATATTTAACACGTTGTGTGTCTTCCTCTACCGATGCATCTGATCCTAATAAGGCTATTTAATTTTTTATGTCCGTGTTGTTCATCCGTATGTGTGTTCACACGTTTCTTTTCTGTGCCGTTCTTACGTGATGTCTTCGTTTCCGATATTGTCATTGTCGTTGGACTATTTTGTAAATAAATGTTTCGGTTTTCACTAACTTTTGTGATTCAGATAATGGATATATCATTCTTAAGCTGGCATTGCTTGTATATATATATATATTTTGAAATCTCCAATTTTAGTTTGGTTTTCTTCTTTGCTCATACTAGATATACAAAGTATTGGGTAAAGTCAATGAAATAAAAATACTGTAATGAAATGTATATTAAAAATGTTGAGCAAACTCACCGCTCATTGAAGATCTTATGGTGGCTTTGAGTTGTTATTACTCCCCCTTTGGGTCGTTGTCTCTTTAATACATTCCCCGTTTCCTTTCTTTTTTCTCCAGTTATTTAATGCCGGTTCATGGAACATTCATAATTATTATACCAAGGTGCATGGAGATTAGGAACTGTTGCCTGGTGCCGAAGGCAACAGTTCCTTAAAATAATAATTCGACTGAGCAAAACAGTCACATCAAACATTCCACCTTACTTCAAAGATCAATCTGTTCCACTTATTTCGTATTCTTACACTAAACCCATTGCAACTTCCATTTTCAATTACAAACGGGTATTGCGTGATTTCAAAATTGACGACTTCAAAGCCAAACCACCTGATTGTGCTTGATCCACTTCCCCATTCCATTACAGTCCGGCTGGACACGTGGTAACCGGTGACCTAGATATTATAGACAATATCAAACTACGAGAGGTTTTTTCAGGAGGTCCCAAATTCCGTGAACCTCAGCATATCAATTGGAAGTACAACTTCAAAATTTTGATGGATGCAGTTGAGGACTATGCGAGGAAGTGGACAAAGAAAGAGAAAAAAGATGTCGAGACGCTGTCCGACTGGATCAGGTCCATTAAGTCGTTAATTGTGAATCGTATCCGGCGTTTGAAAACATCAATGAAATCCAGAAATCCCAGTTTATTTAAAGATCCCCTCGTTGGAAAAACGATGAACAACCTCCACGAAAATTACGTCATTGTTCCTTCAAACAAAGCTTCTAACAACATACTGTTCGTGTGTAAGAAACACTATCTTGACTGTCTGGTTAAGGTGATTGGAATCGATAGGTCATCAGGAAACCCAACTTATACTCCCACTACCCTATCAAAGGAGGAAATTATTGAAAATCACAACTCAATTTTAACACCCTTTGGCATCAAAGCGGGTGATGAAAACAATCAGCTCCCCTACATCTACTGCGTCCCTAAACTTCATAAGAACCCAAACAAACAGAAGTTCATTGCGGGGTCTTCCAGATGCACTACTAAGTCACTTTCTAAGCTCCTTACTACTTTATTGACCGCAGTAAGAGATGGCCTGAAAAATTACTGTGATAAAGTCTACTCCACGAGCGGCGTCAATCAGATGTGGATTCTAAAAAAATATAAAGATCTACTTGAACAGCTATCCTCTGGCAGTCTTACCCATTGCCACAGCATACAAACTTTTATTGCCACACAATAAATTGAAAAAAATAATTTCTGATTTGATACATCAATGTTTCTGCACTAAAAACAGAGAACGCAGATACACTTACTTAGTAGTAGGGAAAGACAAAACATATTTTGTAAAGAACCACACTGAGTCAAACAAGAAGTACACAGAGAATGACGTATAAAAAATGTTGGAATTTTTAATAGATAATATCTTTGTCGAATTTGGAGGTCGCGTTTTTCAACAGACAATCAGGATACCCATGGGAACTTACTGCGCGCCGCTTTTAGCTGATCTCTTTCTTTTCTCGTATGAAGCCAAGTTTTTACAAGAGCTACCACAGAAAAAACAAAAACATTTAGCCCAGTCATTTAATTTTAGCTTCCGCTACATAGACGATGTACTTTCTCTTAATAATCCAAAATTCAAAGAATATTTACACCAGATCTATCCCAATGAGCTTGAAATTAAAGAGACTACTGATACACCTACTTCAGCATTGTACTTAGATCTGTTTTTATACATTGATGAAGAAGGACGTTTGAAATCTAAGCTATATGACAAACGTGATGATTTTGCCTTCCCAATTGTTACTTTTCCCTTTCTGAGCAGTAATATACTTACCTCTCCAGGCTATGGAATGTACATTTCACAGTTGATTCGTTACTGTCGGGCATGTAGTTTATACAGTGACTTTTTTAATAGAGCAAAAACACTGTCCCAAAAGTTGCTTAGTCAGGGATTTGTTCAGCCTTTGTTACTTTCCTCCCTTCAGCAATTTTTTGGCCGTCACCATGATATCATTGACAGATATGACGTGTCTGTGTCCCAAATGAAAACGGACATTTACAGCTAGATTTCACGTCTTCACGGATTTGACATAACCGGTTTTGACTCAACCCTGGAGTGACTCGCTGATAGTGTGACGGGTGCCGCTAGCGGAGCAGGACATGCTTACCCATCCGGAGCACCTGATGTCACTCCCGGTTTTTATGGGAGTTCACACTCTCAGTACTTTAGTTTTTCGTGTTGTCTTGTATATCATACTGTAAATTTTTAGTTTTGTCTTCGTCAGTGATGTTTGTGCTACCGATTTGTCCTTGTGATTGTTTCAATACTTTAAGCCGCTCTTACACTACACCGTATAGCACAAACGAATGAGGAACGGATGAAAATAATTTTTGTACGGTGGTAAATATTTTTGTTCGTTCACGAATAGTGAAAACGCACAAAAACTGGAGGTAAACAGTAAGTACACCGTACAAGCACAGTACCGAATAAACCGATCTCGCACCGAACAAACACCGGAAACCCACAGGACGAGCAAGAATAAGACGTATTTATAAAGGTAACATACCGGACGAGTACCGAATAAAACGAAATGCTAACGAAAACGTAGGAGCACCGAGTTAAAAACAAATCGAATAATTACTATGCCAAACAATCGATTTTTCAAAAAGGCTACCCCGAGTTCTTATAGTTGTCTACGTTTGTCTTTTGTGTGTGTGTGTGTGTGTGTGTGTGCAGTTCCCTAGTAGATTGAGGCATGTAATTGTAATTTTAATTTTGGCCATTGTAAGGTTTCCTGTTATCTTTGCTATATTAAACCTGTGTCTTTTGACCCCTCAACAACTTATTTTACACAGATAATCATTACGGCGTGCTTGACCAATTAAATTTATTTCCCAAAATGTCACCGAATAGAAAAAAAAGCAAAAGAACCTTCTTCACTAACGATCCAAGGCGAAAATTCCAAACGGCGAGAAAATGGACATTTTTTTTTAATTTTTGATGTTTTGGGTATATTTTAGAAAAATTTAACAATATAAATACAAATAAACTAACGCTGCATAAGTCTTGCAATTACTAAACTAAAGAAGCAACTTTAAAAGGGTAGTGTATAGCACCTTCTATTGGATGATCACATAATAAGCAATCGTTGTAAATTCGTTTTAAGCAAAAAAAATGGTAAAAGTAGGCCACATTTTAAAAGGTAATAAAGGACAAAATAAACAAAGTAAAAAATAATGAAAGACTGGCTTAAAACAGAAGAAAGGAACAGGAAGTATGGGTCAAATCATTGGCCTAATGGCATAGCTCCAACTAGGGGGCAACCAGATAAATTCTGTTATTCTTCAGTTGTTCAAGTTTCTCTCGTTCTGGCAGGACCATAATTTTGGTTTTCCGTCCGGTTGCCTCATAGTTGAAGCCATAAGGTCGAAAATACTGGTATTTCCTCCTGTTCTTAGCCTTTTTTATTAGTTTGTGCTTATTATCTTTTAATTATGGCTTACTTTGACGATTCTAATTTTTTTATTTCATATTAATTTTGGCCGTCGCAACATAGATTTTTATAAATTCAATTTATTCGGTGCTTGTCCGGTTGGTTTCCGCTGTAAGTCCGGAACTCGAACGGTTTATCTTCGGTAAAAGTCCGTTTCACCAATTTAATGTACCGTACATGAACGGATGCAAGACGGACAAGTACCGAATGAATAACGTATATACAACGCACGACAACGGAACAAAACGTAAACCTACCGGACATTTTGTGCGGTATATGTCCGTTCCAAGTTTTGAACATGTTCAAAACTTTTCACCGTTCAAAACGGACATCACCGTACTTGTACCGTATTCACCGGATAAAGAACGGACGACGAACGTATATGAACGGAGACGAACGGATATAATTTATTTTTATACGTTCGGCGTTCGTTCGTCTAGTGTAAGAGAGATTTACACAAAGCTTGTTCAAAATTTCAACATATGAGTGCCTTAGTTTTTAATGTCGTCTTATTATTTCCGTGCATTGTAGCTGTCTTTGTTTTTCTCTGTTTCCGCTTTTGCCCTGTCTTTGGATTTCGATTTTTGTGGTCTTCGCTTCCCTTATTTCTTCGGTATTCTACTGCCGTTGTTCCATGAAATGGCATCACATAACTGTTTTCTTAACTTAAAGACTTTACAAGGAAATTAATTAAAAATACTCTTTAGAAGAATTTTCATTGTCTTTTTTATTAATTCTTACACTTCTCTTGTAAAAGTTCCCTTTGATGACACAGGAAGAAGGTAATACTAGTGGTTCTATATCCATCTCCAGATCATTCTCCAACAACAGTTTTAAAGATAGATAGATTGGTAGAGCTCGTTTGCTTACAAATAGGCTAATTGAGCAAAAGATGTTACCAATAACTTAGTCATATCTACAGAAGTTTAACGGTCGACAGCACGATTTTGTGAATCGCTATGGAATATCTGTTTCCCAGATGACAACAGATCTTTTCCTTTACAAGTAAATGTTGTTTTTCCTCCTTTCGGATTTGGTTTCACTATCTGAGTTGAGATGTAAAACGAAGCGGTCGTCATAAAAGAAGCAGGAGATGCTTACTCTACCTGTGCACCTAATCCAAACCATGTTTTTTCATTTGGTCCGTGTTGTACATCTGTTGGTGTGTCTTCATATCGTTTTCTGTCCCGTACTGATGTAGTGTCCTTTTTTTTTTGTTTGTGTGTGTGTTTCTGATATTGCTGTTGTCCCTGGATTGTTCGTACTGACGGTTCTGTTTTCATGAATCACTTAACTGTTTGGATTTTAAGAAGACGGTTAAACAATCAACAATGGTCAAATAAATCTTTCATAAATAGTTAGTGCACTATTATTATATTGTTTGAAAAATGTAAATTTTAAATGTAAATGTGTGCATTAGTGATTTTTGTCTTTGTATCTTTAGTAATGTTTTTATTTAATTGATTGGTTTTTGCATGTTTTAATTTTCGATATTATAAATGGTGAATGAAAGGATATGGAGTAATTGCACATGAAACAAAGTCTCTACAAATACATGGTAAAAAACAAGCAAAGGAACAACGCTTTTATTGTTGTTCTTCATCTTGAAGTCACCATGAGGCCTTCAACAATGAGCTTTGTTCATATCCTAATGGTGAGTTCAAGACGGTCCCTAGCACCGGTTTGAGCGGAATTCTTTGCTAATTGTGGAGCAACGCTACATCCATGTCGTCATTGGTCATGGGTGCGGGATTGTCAACAAATATTAATCAAACTGGCAAAGTGTTCTTACAGTCACTGTCATCCTTTGCCCGACAAAAGCATTAGTGTCTTAAGCTAGTGGACGACTACAACATATAGAGAAACACAGGGCACTCATCAAGTCGAATGTAAGAAAACTTGGCGTTATAAAATAGTGGTATGTGGGCACTTAAAACAGGTGGTCAGAATTACATTTCGAAATTACAAAAATAAATGCCAATATTTGAAAGTATGAATAATATATCCATATGAGAAATTATCTCACGCACAAGTACACCATAACTGAAATATATAGAGGGCATACATCTCTCGCACTGGGAATCTTTTTACGGACTCCACACAGCAGGAGAGACAAACTCCAGTCGTAAATGGTGAATGAAAGGATATGGAGTGAATGAGACGTCTCTACAAATACATGGTAAAAAACAAGCAAAGGAACAACGCTTTTATTGTTGTTCTTCAGCTTGAAGTCACCATGAGGCCTTCAACAATTAAGTCCATACAAATATTGAATTTCATATTTTGTTAATTCTCGGATGCCACAATCTGATCAAATGAATAACAAATACCGAAGTTACTGTGAATTTATTTTCTGCATATGGGCATTTCGACAACTTATGTCTCTTCAGTGCAGATAAAATCTAAACGTTTGTAAGACCATAAACCAAAAGATGTTTAAACTGAAATTATTTCAACATGAAGATCTCTATATATTTTAGAGATGTTAGTTTGACTGTTCCGATCACATAAACAAACAACCATGTAAATGTTCACTGCAATCATTTCAAAGCTTATTTGAAAGTTAAATATTTAGAAACTATAGGGCACAGAGAAAAAAATAAAATAAGGGGAAAAACGCAACATTCTTACACTCAAGCGAATTTAAAAAGTCTTTTCATGCGGCCTACACAAGAGAAGTAATCCGGAAGTTATAATTAATATATAATTATTATATTAATATAATAATATAATTTCTTGACTTTGTACTATACCACCCTGCTTTCTTGGAATGGGATTTAACATTTTGGAGGAGGCATCAATTTAATAATTTGATAACAACAAAATAAATAAAGTAACATATAACAAGTTATCACTCATTGGATTTCAATAAGTCTTACTGACGATAAATATGAGTGACAAAATTCTAACAAGTGTCCCGCATTAAATGTCAATATATTTTTATGATGGTGAATATGAACAACAAAATAATGGAAGTTGTAAGTAGGCGGTACACATTTCATTGAGGTTTGCATGGTTTGAAAGTGTTCATTTCTGAATACTTGACAAGCATGATGAGATATTGGGACGACTCCATTGTTAGAAATACTATATGTGGACTGCATACTTGTATTTGGTGATGCTATATTGTCAAATGCACTAGTTTAAACAGGCGTGTTTTGAATGTTTTGAATTTCTTTAACCAAGTAGCTTTCTTGTAGAGACGAAAGTTCAAAGTAGTCAAAATTTGTAATATCTGCTAATGGACATGTCTCGACACTTTCCTTTTCTTTACTACTGGCCGATTGGTTCCCACCTTGGTCACACTGTACAGCCGAACCTGAAAAACTTGAAAATTTAAATACATTTTTTTTCTTTGGTTTTAACATTGAATATGTATGTACGCAAACAGGCAGTGGGTGTCCGACAAACTTGAAAATCAATTACACAATACACAATACAACTCATTATGTCCAAGCTTCAGACCAATTTTCAAATCATTCTCACCTATACAAGCCAAGAAATCTTTGACGAAAAAATTGTTGACGGACAGACAGACAAGTGAAAACTATAAGGAACCCACATCTCGATGCGGGGCCCTAATAATGAACAATAAATTGATGTCAATCTATGCATTGATCATGAGTACTTTAAGCACAAATGATTAAACGTTAAAATCGTTTGATTTTTTATTCTAATTATTTAAGCCATTTGTATAAAAAATACAAAATGAATAACTTACCAAAAAGAGACAACGGTTAGATTAATAATAGCCATAAAAGCTGAAAACACATTGATAAGAAAAAGTTACAGGAATTCAGTCTCGACCAACGGCCAGCTAGAAAACTGCGATATTTCGCAATGGTATCAATCATTGCATCAGTGATTAAATCTGCATGGACCCTTCGGTCCAATTCCATCAAAATTACCACTGTCTAGGAACTTGCATAACGCTTTACTTTTCTAATAAATGAATCCTCAACACAATTTTAGCTTTTTAGACACTAAGCAACAGTAAATTAAATTCTTGTGTCTTTAAATTTTAGCTAATTTTTTAAAAAAAAATCTACATTGGAGATAATATAGAAATAACATATAACTGAGGTGCGATTTTTAGGAGTAACACTTCCAAACTTCAGCTATATATGTTATTTTATTTAAAATATGCTGAATGTTTGCAACATCAAATATTGTTAAATATTGGGATTTTTTTTGCTCATATTTGAGAGTTTTTGGTGACATCAAGATTAATAGTGTTGTTTTACATTTTTGTTATTATATCTAATGCTTTTAAAATGACATGCATTTATTGAATTTTGTTTATAGTTCAGGAGGAGAGTTACTTTAATAAAATTATTGCCTAACCGAGTGATTGCGTTAGAGTACAATTCCATATCAAAAAACATTATAATAAAAAGTGTATGCCATTTATGGCACGCCAAAGCCACAGAAATGAGATAAAATAGCATTATCTCAGGTAATACTATCTTATATGTATTTTTGTGGTTTTGGCGCAGATAAAATATCATTAACTCCTGATAATTAAATTTGAAAAAAAATTAACATAGGCCTCTATGCAATAAAGAGATAAAACATTCTTTCCTGGAGGTAATAGGTAATGAAATTGCTTGTTTATCTGTTAACAGGTAATGAACTATCTTATGATAGATGTTCGATCCGTATGTAATAATTTATTGTGCCCATTGAAGAACATCCGTCTTAATCTGTTATACATGCAATTTCATTTGCTAAGAAAACGATTCCTTGACTACTAGCAACTGAAAAATTTAAAAATGTGAAAAGTGTACACTTGATATATGCTTTAATATATATTTTATTAATTCCATAGATTCATTATCACTGTTAACATTCTCACTTATTTTCATCCGAGTGTTCTGTGAGAAACAAAATTTACTTCCTGGTCTCGGACGTCCTTGAATAATAAATAAATAAATAATTAAGGTTTAATTAAAGTTAGCATTGTAAACTATTATATAAAAACAGACTTTGCTTAGATCCTGCAAGAAATAGACAAAAGTTTGAAAGATTTCCATACCCCCCNCCCCCCCCCCCCCCCCCTTTCATTGAACTAAACATCCAGTAAGTAAGTAAGTAAGTGGTATTTTTAAAGTCATAGCTTGTTCAAATTAACAAGAAAACGATGAGCGCACAAGAGCTCTTAAACTTCCGATATTATAAAAAATAAATAACAACGTAATCTTGATAAATAAACACAAAACGTGCAAACAAAAAGACTGCCTCATGCAGATACACATTCCATACACTTGATAAAGATAAAGTGAATGTAATTTCCTAAAATAAGTTTGCATATCGATTAAAGCATAAAAACACTCGGAACAATGACTTACTTCGAGATCTTAGTACATTGTTTGTAGCGAAAATTATTCAATTTTAAAAAAACGGCGAAAATGCGTCCCCCCATGACTTGAATAAAGGTGCTTTTCATGGCATGTTTGCATTTAATTCTAGAACACAAGTTTGAAACATTGATGTCAATTTCTGATATAAGTATGTTTTTTGGATAGTTAAAATGCTACAACTTGTATATTTTTAAAAGTGACATTAATACCCAGTTGTGTGGAGAAGAAAAAGTGCTAGTTTTGCGGCGAAAATGAGCGCCCCACTCTACCTATATCTTCGTTCACCGTTCTTACGTGAGGAACATCTATGAATTAAACCTTTCAGCCGAGACTTAAGTTGTTCATGAGGATGGTAGTGTTAAGTGTGGAGAAGTCGAAAGTTTTAACTAAAATTAATTTTTGAACCTTTTATGTCACATGTTTCAAACCATCATGCTCTTGTTTACATAAAAGGTAAAACCCTGTCATCAAAGTCTTTAGTCCTTTGCAACGGCAACATCATACCAAAACTAGAGGATGAAATGCCCCCGCGCAAGGTACAGATTTAAAAGTGGTTTCTTAGTAATGATATTTGTGTCTGTAAGACACATATGATGCCCCAACAAACTATATTTTGGCTGTGTACTCTCTGTGTCAAAATTGCAAAAAAGTTAATAAAAATTAAAAAATACGACTAAGTTCACCAATGCAATTTTTTTCAGAAAAATATTCCAAAATCAAAATTAATGCTAAAAGGCACATCTGTAATACATGAAACAATGATTTACGAAATAAAAACTTCCAACCATAAAAACTGTAGGAGGTCTCGGCCAGACAAACCATGTACTCTCTGAGAGAAAATCGCAAAAAAGGCTATATTCAGCTATGTATATTTTTAGAAAAATTCCCCTAAAATAAAAATCAATATCAAAAGGCACATCTTCAATATATATACAAATGATCTGTAAAATAAAAAGTTCCTACCATAATAACTGTAGGAAGGGTTGCCCAGACAAAATGTGTACCCTCTATGTCAAATTCATTAAAAAATTACTAAGTTCAACAATGTATATTTTTCGGAAAAATACACCAAAATCAAAATAAATACCAAAACGCACATTTTCAATATATGTACAAATCATCTGTAAAATAAAAACTTCCTATCATAAAAACTGTAGGAGATCTTGGCCGGACAAACTGTGTACCCTCAATGAGAAAATTGCAAGAAAACGACTAAGTTCAACAACGTTTATTTTAGGAAAAATGGACCAATATCAAAATAAATACCAAAAGGCACATCTACAATATATGCCAAAATAATTTGTAAAATAAAAACTTCCTACCATAAAAACTGTAGGAGAAACAGCCCGGACAAACTGTGCACCCTATATGAGCAAATAGCAAAAAACGATTAAGTTTAATAACGTATATTTTTCGGAAATTTGGACCAATTTCAAAATCAAACCAAAAGGCACATCTACAATATATGCCCTAACTGATCTGCAAAATAGGAATTTCCTTTCAATAAAAACTGTAGGAGAAACAGCCCAGACAAACTATTTCTCTAATTTCTATCCAGTTTTCACAT
Source organism: Modiolus philippinarum (assembly GCA_002080025.1). NCBI lineage: Eukaryota > Metazoa > Mollusca > Bivalvia > Mytilida > Modiolidae > Modiolus > Modiolus philippinarum. The sequence goes on from MJUU01048871.1 coordinate 111,741, forward strand.
TTCCTGAACGGTGTGGAAACATTTGTTCTCCTCTCTAGAGAGGAGAACAAGTTTCGTGGCATTTCCCGCCAAATTTATTCGAAATACAATCCTCGGTGTTATTCATCCAGTCATTAGAGAAACAGTTTCCACAACTTAAACACGTTAATTATAAAATTTCTCACATCTCATTAAATAAATTTCAAATGTTTAAAAGCTCGGCAAGCCTCGCTTTCAAACATTTGCAAAATTTATTTAACTCGATGTGAGAAATTTCATAATCAACTAGTTCTCGTTATGGAAACTATAT
>MJUU01048871.1:113063-123908 GCA_002080025.1 Modiolus philippinarum
AATAATAAAAGATAAAGAAAACGGCAAAAAATCAAAAGGAAGGAACAGAAAGGAAGACCCATATTTTCGACCCTAGGGCTTCAACTATAAGGCAACCGGGTGGAAAACCAAAACTATGGTCTTGCCAGAACGAGAGAAATTTGAACCACTGACGAGTAACAGAATTTATCTGGTTGCCCCATAGTTGGAGGCCACTAGGCCGATAATTTGAGGTATACTTTCAGTTCCTTTCTTCTGATTTTCAGTCGGCCTTTTATTAGTTTTTACTTTGTATATTTTGTCCCTTTTTTACCTTTTAAAGCGACCTACTTTTACCATTCTTATTTTGCTTAAAACGGAATTTACAACGTTTGCTTATTATGTGGTCATCCAATAGAAGGTGCTATACACTTCTGATTTAATTTAGTAATTGAAAGAGCAATGCAGTGTTTGCTTATTTGTATTCATAATGAAACATTATTCTGACATATATCCAAAACAACAAAATTAAGAAATTGTCTGTTTTCTCGCCGTGTAAAAACGTTTTATATGTTAAGAAGCATCCGCTACCATTGAGACTGTGTAACTTCAACCCGATCTTAGTCACTAGTAACTTCAATGCCATTTTCGCCTTGGGTCGTGCGTGAAAGTTATCTGTAACCCGACAATTCTTTTCTTAGGTCATTCTCTTGCCTTTCTATTCGGTGACAGTTTGGGAAAATGAATTTAATTGGTCAAGCACGCGGTAATGATTACTTCTGTAAAATAAGTTGTTGAGCGTTAAGACACAGGTATGCCTTTTTTAAAATCGAAAATTTTACATGGTACCTATTAATTCGTTTTTACTCGGCTCTCGCACGGTACGTTTTCGTTAGCAATCCGTTTTATTCGGTACTCGTCCGGTATGTTACAGTTACAAATACGTTTTATTCGGTGCTCGTCCGGTAGGGTTTCGGTGTCAGTTCGGTGCGAGTTCGGTTTATTCGGTTCCAGGACTGTGCGTGTACGGTGTACCTACTGTATACCTCCGGTTTTTGTGCGTTTTCATTGTAATCCGTGAACGAACAAAATTATTTAGCACCGTACAAAAATGATTTTCATCCGTTCCTCATACGTTTGTGGTATACGGTGTAGTGTAAGAGCGGCTTATAACGGTAACATTCCAGAATTGCATACATGTAGGTACTATGTCAACCTATCGATTTTAAAAAAGGAAACATGTGTCTTTTGGTCGCCCAACAACTTATTTTACACAAATAATCATTACGGGATGCTTCATCGATTAAATTCATCTTCCCAAAATGTCATCGAATAGAAAGGCAAGAGAATTACCTCAGAAAAAAACTACCACGTTACAGATAACCTTCTCACCAACGACCCAGGGCGAAAATGCCAGTGAAGATACTCAAGACCAAGATCGGGTTAAAGTTATACAGTCTCTATAGTAGCGGATGCTTCTTAACATATATTACGTTTTTAAATGACGAGAAAACATATATTTTTTTTATTTTGATGTTTTGCGTATATAACATTACATAACTCTCGCATTTACTAAATTGATTGATTGATTGATTAGTTAAAGTTTAACGTCAAATGAGCAATATTTCAGCTATATCAGGACGAGAGCAAGTTAATCAATTAAAAAAGATGTGAGTAAAAGAAGAAAGGAATAAAGGTGGAAGAGACAACAGGGGCAACGACTTTTGATTGCCACTGGAAAAGGGGAGAAATGGGTAGGGTCAAGAAATTTAGCCTTCAATACGACACTCAATGCGTCAGCTCTATTTAGAGAAATAAAGAAGGTGTCTTTATACTGCATGGAGCGTGGCATTTCTCCACACAGTTTGGCTGCAATGGTTCGCAGTCAGGCTTCCATATTATGATCTGACTACCCCCACAAAGACGGGGCATTCCCCTATCCACCACCTGGTGACGCGCCCGGCAGCTTCGGCAGCCGAAGCCCCTGAAAACCGATTCAGGTGCCGGCATTTACTAAATTAAATAAGCAACTTTATGAAAAAAAAGTAGTGCATAGCACCTTTTATTGGATGACCACATGATAAGCAACCGTTGTAAATTAATTTTAAGCAAAATAAAAATGGTAAACGTAGGTCACATTTTAAGGACAAGATATAAAAGGTAAAAAATAATAAGAGACGGGCTAAAAATTAGAAGAAAAGAACAGAAAGTATGTCTCAAATTATCGGCCTAATGGCCCAAACTATTCCTTTCTTGTGATGTTTAGCTGTTTTCTTTTTATTGTTATTTTTTTTTAATATTTTATATTTTGTGTTTATTATCTTTTAATTGTGGCCCACTTTACGATTCTTAATTTGCTTATTACATATTAATTTTAGCCATTGCACGACATATATTTTTATACATTCGTTTTATTCGGTGCTCGTCTGGTTGGTTTCCGCTGTAAGTCCGAACTCGAACGGTTTATCCGTTATGTCTTCGGTGAAGGTCCGTTTCACCAATTCAATATACCGCACATGAACGGATGCAAGACGGACACGTTACGAATGAATAACGTATATACAACGCATGAAAACCGAACAAAACGTAAACCTACCGTATATTCACCGGACATTTTGTGCGGTATATATCTGTTCCAAGTTTTGATTTCACCGTACAAAACGGACATCATCGTAATTGTACCGTATTCACCGGATAAAGAACGGACGACAAACGAATATGAACAGAGACGAACGTATATAATTTATTTTTATACGTTCGGCGTTCGTTCGAGTTATACGGTGTAGTGTAAGAGGGGCTTAAAGCGAACGACGAACTTGGACGAACGAACGCCGAACGTATCAAAATAAATTATATCCGTTCGTCTCCGTTCATATACGTTTGTCGTCCATTCTTCATGTGGTGAATACGGTACAAGTACGGTGATGTCCGTTTTGCACGGTGAAAATTTTTGAACATGTTCATAACTTGGCACGGACCATGTTGAAGACCATATGGTGACCCCTAGATGTTTTGTTTTGGGTCGTTTTAACCTGGATATGGGATGTTGTCTCCTTGACATTTACCCATTTCCTTTCTTTTTCATACATACCGCGCAAAATGCCCGGTGAATGTAGGGCAGGTTTACGTTTTGTTCGGTTGTCATGCGTTGTATATACGTTATTCATTTCCTTTCCTTTTTTCGTATGAAGCAAAGTTTTTACAAGGGCTGATACAACAGAAACAAAAACAGCTAGACCAGACTTTTATTTTCAACTTCAGATATATAGACGATGTACTTTCTCTTAATAACCCAAGATTTAAAGAATATTTACATCGTATCTACCCCAGTGAACTTGAAATTAAAGAGACAACCGATACACCCGATTCTGCTTCATACCTTGACCTTTTGTTGTATATTGACGAACATGGACGTCTGAAATCTAGATTATATGACAAACGTGATGATTTTGACTTTCCAATTGTGAACTTTCCCTTTCTCTGCAGCAATATACCTGCCCCCCCAGCATATGGAGTATATATTTCACAATTAACTCGTTACTGTAGAGCGTGCAGTACATACAGTGACTTTGTGGAAAGAGCAAAAGCACTGTCACAAAAACTGCTGAGTCAGGGATATGTTCAGCCTTTTTTACTTTCGTCCCATCAGAAATTTTATGGCCGTCACCACGACATCATAGATAGATATGAAATGTCAATATCACAAATAAAAACTGACATTTTCAGCTAGATTCGCGTCTTCCCTGATTTGACATTGCCGGTTTTGACTTTACCCTGGATTGACTTACTGACAGTGTGACGGGCACCTGATGTCACTCTTTTTTATTAAGAGTTCACACTGTTAGTGCTTTAGTTTTTTGTGTTGTATATGTAATGTTCGTGTGTTTTGTGGGCATGTGGTGTCTTTGGTCTTCCGTCTTTTAGTGTTCTTGCTTTTGCCTTGTATCTGGACTTTGATTTGTGTAATCTTGTGCTTTGTTCCTTCGGTATTCTACTGCCGTTGTTTCGTTACTTGTCCGTCTCGCATCCGGACATGTACGGCAGATTAAATTGGTGAAACGGACTTTTACCGAAGAGATAACGGATAAACCGGTCGAGTTCCGGACTTACAGCGGAATTAACCGGACGAGCACCAAATAAAATGAACTTGTAAAAATATATGTTGTGCCAAAATTAATATGTAATAAAAAAATAAGAATCGTCAAAGCAGGCCACAATTAAAAGATAACAAGTGCGGATCGTATTGCAAGGCAGTACAGAAGTCCCCTACCGGTGGAATAATTCAGTATACCAGCAAAAATAGTTGAAGAAAAGTTTTCCGAGCCCAAGGCTCATAACTTCGTCAAAAATCAATGGACCCAACTCATACTCAAACTTGATCTGTAACCCATAGTAGTTGAATAAGAATGCAAATATCAGCTTAATATCTGAAACGGTTTAGAAAAAAGTCTTGAAAATCTATATTTTACCAAAATTTTCTAAGTCAAAGACCCATAACTCTGTCCAAAAATCAATGGACCGGAACCAAACTCGAACTTGACCTTTAACCCATAGTGGTAGACTCACATAGCAAATATTAGCTTAATATCTGAAACAGTTTAGACAAAAAATCCGGAAAACCTATATTTTACTAAAATTTTCTATGTCGAAGGCCAATAACTCCGTCCAAAATCAATTGACCGCAACCAAACTCAAACTTGATCTGTAACTCATGCTGGTTGACTCACATAATAAATATTAGCTTCATATCTGGAACAAGTTAGAAAAAAGTCCGGAAAACCTCTATTTTACCAAAATTTTCTAAGTCAAAGGCCCATAACTCCGTCCAAAATCAATGGACCGGAACCAAACTTAAACTTGATCTGTAACTCATAGTGGTAGACCTACATAAAAAATATTAGCTTCATATCTGGCACGGTTTAGAAAAAAGTCCGGAAAACCTATATTTTACCAAATTTGTCTTAAGTTAAAGGGCCATAACTCCGTCCAAAATTAATGAACCGGAACCAAACTCGAACTTCATCTGTAACTAATGGTGGTAGACTTACATACCAAATATTAGATAAATATCTCTTATAGTATAGGAAAAAGGCCCGGAAAACTGAATGTGACGGACTGACGGAGTGCAAACCTATAGTCCCCTTCGGCGAAGCCGGTAGGGGACTTATAAGCACAAACTGTAAAATATTAAAAAAAAGAGCTAAGAACGGAAGGAAATGCCCGTATTTTTGACCTTATGGTTTCAACTATGAGGCAACCGGACGGAAACCAAAATTATGGTCCTGCCAGAAAGACTGACGAATAAAAGACTTTTAACTGGTTGCCCTCTAGTTGGAGGCAATTAGGCCGAAAATTTGAGTCATACTTTCTGTTCCTTTCTTCTGTTTTAAGCCCGTCTTTTGTTATTTTTTACTTGTATATTTTGTACTTTTTTCCATTTAAAATGTGGCCTACTTTTTCCGATTTTATTTTGCTCAAAACGAATTTACAACGATTGCTTACTTAGTATGTGATCATCCAATAGAAGGTGCTATACACTACCTTTTTTAAAGTTGCTTCTTTAATTTAGTAATTGCAAGCCTTATGCAGTGTTTGTTTATTTGTATTTATATTGTAACATTTTTCTAAAATATACCCAAAACATCAAAATTAGAAATTGTCCGTTTTCTCGCCGTTTAAGAGCATCCGCTACTCTAAATACTGTATAACTTTAATCCGATCTTGGTCTTGAGTATCTTCACTGGAATTTTCGCCTTGTGTCGTTAGTGAAGAAGGTTATCTGTGACCAGATAGTTCTTTTCTTAGGTCATTCTCTTGCTTTTCTATTCTGTGACATTTTGGGAAAATGAATTTAATTGGTCAAACACGCCGTAATGATTATCTGTGTAAAATAAGTTGTTGAGCGATAAAATTCACAAGTTTAATATAGCAAAGATAACAGGAAACACCTACAATGGCCAAAAATTACAATCGCAAGTAACAATCTACTAGAGAACTGCACAAGAAACAATCATTATAGTATAACTATTTAACGGTCGTGAATATCAATAAAGATGTCACGAGTGCCGAACAACGCAGAAGGATTTAACGAGTTCCAGAACTTGTTCTGCAACGAGTTAAATCCACTGCGTTGATCGACACGAGTGACATTTTTATTGATATTCATGACGGCCGATTAGTTATGCTTTTTATTATATAGATTTTCTACTCAAAAACCGAGATTTTAGATGCGGATTATTTTTTTCATGTCAATACGCCAGTTGTTTACTTGACGACGCCATTGAAGAGACTGTGACGTCGCTTCATTAACACGTCATCCAAAGACTAGAAATACTTTATTTTCACCGGTGACAATATGACATTTATTTAACTGAGAAAACTCGATAAGTCACCGCTATCTATATAATAAATACAGATTAATACATGGGCATTTCCATATTGGCCTGGTTATCATCCCGAGACACCCATATTGGCCCGAGACGGGGTCGAGGGATGATAACCAGGTCAATATGGAAATGTACATGTATTAAACTTTTTATTACATTTCTGACGTTTAGAAATGCCAGGCCGATATGGACCAGAAGTCGTTTATTTGCCCAGGCCAATATGGACCAGAAGTCGTTTATTTTGTCTTAGATGCATGAGGAGCATAAAATAACCTATTATTTTTCCGGGGTGTGAAAATATGGACAGTTTACTTCCGGTGATATTGATCATGCAAAACGCTTTTATTTCTACTAAGTATGTAATAATAATAATTATTCAATTCGTTTTTACTCGGTGCTCGTACGGTACGTTTTCGTAAGCAATTCGTTTTTTTTCGTTACTCGTCCTGTATGTTACCGTTATAAATACGTTTTATTCGGTGCTCGTCCTGTAGGGTTCCGGTGTTTGTTCGGTGCGAGTTCGGTTTATTCGGTACCAGGACTGTGGAAATACGGTGTACTTACTGTATACCCCTGGTTTTGTGCGTTTTCACTGTAATTCGTGAACGAACAAAAATATTTACCACCGTACCAAAATGATTTTCATTCGTTCCTCATACGTTTGTGCTATACGGTGTAGTTTAAGCAGAAATAATTATTGAATGAAAAATATAATAACCATTTATTAAACTAAATGATTGATGAAGACGGCAATTCATAAAAATGATTAATGGAGACAGCATGATAGGAAAGCCACAGAACTGAAGCAACAGTAAGTGTGAACCAACAACAGCAAAATAAAAACAAAACAACAAAGTAAAACTAAAAGAAAAAAAGGAGGAAAAGCGAAAGAAAAAAAAAGAACGCGTTACCCCGCTTGTACACAGTAAGTCTAAACATTTTACATATATTTCAATTTACATTAAACATAAATATCACAAAGATCACCCAACTAAAAAATTTGTCTTTTGTTTTCAGATCGTTGGAAATTATGAATTGACATTTACAAAAATAGCATTGAGAGTACAAAGGCAGTAAAATCGGCAAATTTTCATGCAATGTGTATCCGAAAAGCAGCGATACACTATGGAATCTACCCTTGATGATTACATTTCTGGTCGGTAAACAGATGGGGGTTACAGCTGGAAGGCCGACAGTAGTTCCAACAGAAGAAGAAAATAAAATTGAAAAAAATAATTGAAGCAGCCCAGCAAGATTTCAGTAATGTGATAAAATTACAAAGCAGAAAGAAGTCCATGCTGCAAAATTATGTAAAGAAAAATATTCCCTTAAGGGAGTTAAGAAAGGAATGCGTGGCTGGGAATGGTGCTATGGCTTTTGTCGTCGATACTCAGAACATGCCCTACGGAAACCCGTTAAATGAAGAAATTCAAGAACTAGGTTAATGAACAAAGCTGTCAAACTACGGAACTTCTTTTGCAAGCCTTGAGCATTTTTAATTTAAATTATAGACAAACAAGTTAAATTTCTTGTCGAACTCAGGTTGACAGTTCACGACAACACCGACAACAGTTAGAACAACAAATTATATTCAATTAGGGTACCCAAAACCCAAAAGGTATTGATATAAAAACTAGTGTTTAATGTACAATCCTTGGACTGGTATCTTCAACTTTATTTAATTTTTGATACTTTTTTTAACTTGTATATTGTTTAATTATTAATTTTGGTCTCGTCTAGAAGGCTAAAAATCCTGCCCCTACCCATTTATTATTTCATCCCCTTTATTAAACATGGTAAAAATTTTCGTCGCACTTTTCTCAGCTACTGCTTCGCCGATTTATTTCAAATTTGGTATTTGACTTTATATATAGGGGAAATGTGTCGTCTGCCATTTTGGTCAGCTTATGATATCAATTTCCTGTTTGGCGGGACTTCGCCATTTTTCCCTTTATTGGACATAGTAAAAATTTTCGTCGCACTTCTCTCAGCTACTTCTGGGCTGATTTATTTCAGATTTGGTATTTGAATTGCGGAATACGTCGTCTGCCATTTTGGTCGCCTTTATGATATCAACTTCCTGTTCGGCAGGACTTAGCCATATTTCCCTTTATTGAACGTAGTAAAAATTTTCGTCGCACTTTTCTCAGCTACTGCTGGGCTGATTTATTTCACATTTGGTATGTGACTTTATTTATAGAGGGAATGCGTCGTCTGTCATTTTGGTCACCTCATGATATCAACTTCCTGTTAGGCGGGACTTAGCCATTTTCCCCTTTTAAATGTGTAAAATATGACGAGTGGGGGTATACCTAGCACGACAACGCGTACAACCTCATGTTTTATTTAAATAAATTAAAGAGGGTTTTAAATTTGTGTGCCCTTTCAATGCACCACTGGGATTCCTTGTCGTGGGAAATCCATTATTGTATTCTCGAACAAAATAACTCTAAGGATGAAAATGCAATTGGAATTAAGATAGTGACGCAACTTGATTTTACTCGATTCTAGATACCATTGTAATCAGCAAACTGTTCAGATAAAATGTGGTGAAGGATGTCTGCTCTCATTAACACCCATTAACTCATCCCTTGGACAATTTATAAAATTGTAAAACATTTAATACAGGTGTTTGTCTTGTAATGCAGTGTGGAGTTGGTAAAACGATTCCCCGTGTTAGAGATGTATGCTCTATATTTTTCTTAGGTATTGAGTACTTGTACATGAGATTATATTTCATGTGTTTTCGGATTTCGATTGGTTTTATGCATTTTACACATTTTTTGAAAAGAAATGGCCATACAGCTCATTAAATTATTTCTGTTGGAGTAAACATATTTGTTATGATCTTATGTTCATTTACTCTATGTCCTTTCGTAAAATATTGCAGAAGAACCGGTCTTATACAAAGAAGCATTTTTCTATCCAGATGAAAAGATATCAGTGATAGATGACGTCTTTGCTTATTTATGTAATTAGAGCTACTCAAGTTTAGATATTGCAAGTTAAATACCAAGTGTTATAGCAATGCCTTCACAAAAGTAGTTGTTTGCACTGATTTATTATTTTGTTGGTTGAATAGTGAAACTTCTAATGTGACCCACCTGTTACCAAGAAGCTTCTTTTTTTATAGTTCAAAGAATAGTGCCAACATAAATCAACATTGTCTGAATTTCACCTCGGAAGTTACAATACAATGGGAACATCTTGTTATTAAGTATAGGGCAAGATAAATGTTTTATTATACTTCAGGGAATACGGGACAGAAAAACGGGAGGTTTGGGTGTCCATTAATCGGTGTCACCCTACCGCTAGCTTTGTTAGTGCTGGTACAAGGTCCGGCTGTACCGAGTTCCTGTCGCTGTTTACGTTTGTCTTTTGTCTTATTTGTATTTGCCTGTATAGTTCCCTAGCAGATTATGGCAGTGATTATAATTTTCAGCCATTGCAGTTGTTTCCTGTTGTCCCTTTTATTGCATTTAACTATAAAATAAGAAAAGAACAACGAATTGTCATTTTACTTCGTTTTTGAGCAAAGATAATACACATGCTAAGTATATTCGAAGTTTATCGACATTCTCCTAGCACATAGCAGTGTACAGAATATCCTTTATGCAAAATATTTAGTTATAAGAGTTTGTGTTTTACATATAAAGTTTTTTTAATTATATAAGTTGCCTTCCATCCTGAATCAAATGAAGTGTTGATATAGAATTGACAGAGTTAAATTTTCAAACTTTTTAAAGGCGAGGCTTGCCGAGCATTTTGAATATTCGAAAATTTAACTATCGACAATGGTAAAGTAGGAAAACGACAAACTTATTTGACGTCATAATTGAATTTCATCCAATCAATTGCCGAGAACAACATTGTCTCTAGAGAGGAGAAACGTATTTCTCCCACTGTTAAGGAAATTAAGGAAACGTGAAAACAGGACAGAAATCAGTGAATTTATCTTCTCCCATTCTCAGCATCTCGATCGAAAGAAGAAATATTTTAAACTCACTTATACCTCAAGGTGATACTATATTTCTATCACTGTTCTCCATCTGCAAGTTATAAAGGGTTTTGAATAATAAGTCGCCAATAGTACATGCTAAAATCATGATTTTCTCTCGAACCTATGTCTAATTCATTTTACAAAGATTGAAAATATCCCTATATTGGTTAGTCCCCGAGGGTATTCACCAGCACAGTACGTCGGTGCTGACCCGAAAGCCGATTCTATTTGGAACCTTACAATATCTAATTTTTTGTAAAAGTTGTCGAAATGCGCATATGCAGAAATTAAATTCACAGTAACTTTGGTTTTTAGTTATTTGCTGTTGTCCAAATGTGATGAGGCGATATTTTCAAGAATTTTTCTAGGTAAACGCACAAAAATGATGTAAAAATACCATTGTTTCTGGAAACATTAACTACAGGGTAGACTTAACTTCAATTCTTGAAATCATGAAATTATATACTTGCTAAATCAGTCAGATACATTCAAATGTAAAAA
>MJUU01048873.1:13416-33218 GCA_002080025.1 Modiolus philippinarum
CCAGATTGGAAATTTTCTAAGGAGTTTACTGAAAGAAACCCCATCAAAATCCGATAAATAATAAAGATTCTACAGTCAAATATGTGAAAACAACTAATTTAACCCCTTTTGGCCCCTTATTCTAAAACGGGCGGGGCCAGGAACATAAAATTATAGCCCGGGCTAAAGCATGTGCCAAAAAACATCATACTAAAATTTGAAAATGATCTGTTCACTGGAACCAAAGTTATGCTGTCCACAGACACAAAAATACCCAATTTTACCCCTTTTTGGCCCCTTTTTCTGAAACGGGTGGGGCCATAAACCCGAAATTACAACCCGGGATAGCCATTATGCCAAGACACCACATACTGAAATTTGAAGATGATCCGTCCACTAGAAACAAAGTTATGCTGGCCACAGATGCTGGCGCCTGCGCCATAACATAATACGACCGCAAAATTTTTGCGGTCGTATAAAAATCTAATAGTAGAGCGTTAGATAATTTTTCATTAGGAATCCATTGGAAAAAATTGCATCAAAATCGGACTAAAAATAAAAAAAATGAAATTTTTGAAATTCGCCCCTTTTGGGCCCCATTTATCTCATGAACGGTACATGCCACGTGAAATCCGTTGGCATACACCAGATTGGAAATTTTCTAAGGAGTTTACTGAAAGAAACCCCATCAAAATCCGATAAATAATAAAGATTCTACAGTCAAATATGTGAAAACAACCAATTTAAATCCTTTTGGCCCCTTTTCCTAAAACGGGCAGGGCCAGGATCATAAAATTATAGCCTGGGCTAAAGCATGTGCCAAGAAACATCATACTTAAATTTGAAAATGATCTGTTCACTGGAACCAAAGTTATGCTGTCCACAGACACAAAAATACCCAATTTTACCCCTTTTTCTGAAACGGGTGGGGCCATAAACCCAAAATTAAAACCCGGGATAGCCATTATGCCAAGATACCACATACTGAAATTTGAAGATGATCCGTCCACTAGAAACAAAGCTATGCTTGGCACAGACGCCGATGCCATAACATAATACGACCGCAAAATTTTTGTGGTCGTATAAAAATTGCAATTTTGGCCCCTTTGACCCCTTGTAGCTCAGAAACGGTAAGAGCTACAAAAAATCCATTGCATACTACTGAAAGTTTAGCTCAAGAGGAATCCAAAGATAAAAATCCTATCGAAATCCGATGAAAAATAAAGATTTGACATATTTAGAAAAATTGCATTTTTGGCCCCTTTGACCCCTTGTAGCTCGGAAACGGTAAGACCTACAAAAAATCCGTTGACATACTTCTGATAGCTTAGCTCAAAAGAAATCCAAAGAAAAAAATCCCATCGAAATCTGATGAAAAATAAAAATTCTACATAATCTGCAAATTCGTGATTTTGGCCCCGTTCGGCCCCTCATAGCTGGGAACAGAAACAAGGTATCAAAAATCTCATAGCTGAGCGCCATATTAATTTTTCACAAGGAATCCATTGAAAAAAACTGCATCAAAATCAGGACTAAAAATAAAAAAAATTATTTTTTTTGAGATTTGCCCCTGTTGGGCCACATTTATCTCGTGAGTGGTACATGCTACGTGAAATCTGGCACACTCCAGATTGGAAATTTCCTCAGGAGCACACTGAAACAAACCCCATCAAAATCCAATAAATAATAAAGATTCTACAGTCAAAAATGTGAAAACACCCCATTTTACCCCTTTTTCTAAAACCGGCGGGGCCACCAACTCAAAATTAAAACCTCTGTTTACGCGTGTGCCAATATACATCATACTAAAATTTCATAATGATCCGTCCACTAGAAGCAAAGTTATGCTGTCCACAGACGACTACGACACCGACACCGACGCCGACGCCGCCAACACCATACCAATATACGACCGAAAAATTTTTGCAGTAGTATAAAAATACTTAAACTCTCCTAACAAACTTATAAAACCTTTAAATCGTCTAATTCATAAGCGTTATAATTACGGTATTGTTGTCAAGTCATTATGTATGGCCTTCTTTGGTATTAACATTGATTTTTTTATAGGGTCTTTGCATTTTAACTAAACACATTCTAAATTTCTAAAATCAGTATTGCATGGACACGGGTTATGTATTCCGGTATATACATGAAATCATTATGCTAAACTCCTCACAGGAAGGGATCTTGATGGAAGCTGTATATTGAGGGTACATAACTTAATTTGTCAGTTGGTAATGGGTCTGGAGCTAGCATGTCAGTTAACTGCTAGTAGTCTCTTGTGATTTCATGTTTATGTCCGTATATTTAGTTCTTTCAGGTTTCATTTTTCACAATTGACTCAGTCCTGTTGCCGACTGAATTTTACTGTTGTAACGATTGTTTTTTTACTTATCACATTGGCTATAGGGGGAAGGTTTGGATCCAATAAAACTAGTTTAACCCCGCCGCAGCAGGTTTGCGCCTGTCCTAAGTCAGGAAATTTATTAAGCCTTTGTGTGTCTTGTCTGTTTTCTAGTTAGTTCACTTTATGTCTATGGGAGTCTGGGATGATGTTTATTTCACTGAACTTAATTACTATTTATTTGGGGCCAACTCCGGCCTGCCTTTGGGTGTGGGGTTTCCTCACCGTTCATTGAAGATCTTATGGTAGCTTTGAGTTGTTATTACTCCCCTTTGGGTCGTTGTCTCTTTGACACATTCCCTGTTTCCCTTCTTTTTCCTATTATATACAAAAATGATAAAGATGTGAAAAAAGTAAAGTTTATGGAAGTATTTTTGCAGAAAATTGTAAAAATTTGTACAAAAACACTTTTTTTGCTCTTGATTATGTAACAAATAATTTTTCTTAAAAACAAGATTTGAAAACAGAATTTAAAGGGAAATAACTCATTAACCATATGGCATTGAACAAAAAAATTTTTTTTGGTGAAAAACAGTCAATAACTTCTACACAGGCATTTGGATTTTCTTCAAAATTTCAGAGTATGTAGATCTTGATATGCTGAACATTTTTCTAATAAACGCTTCACCTCTATCTGTTACAGTTTTTGAAATAAAAATAAAAAATGCACAAATTTTGAAAATTTATGGAAAAGGGGCTGTAACTCTGAGACGGTTTTCCGATTTTCTTCAAAATTGCAGGGCAGATACACGCTGGTCCATGATAACACAGGGACAACGGTGCCAACGCACTGACAACGGTATTTGCAAAGCACAGACAACGGGAAAATATGGCAGTTAGAAGCCAGACATTTTTATTTTATGAATTTTAGTCAGTAAAGTGTTTAATTCTATTATAAACAATACCCACACGGAATGTAAAAATTATTCAGAAATCGTTGTATCGTGCTTTTAAAGTGGTTCAAAAAAGCTATATTATGATAAAACTGAAAACCGTTGGAACGCTCATAAGGAAATGTGTGTTATTTTAAAAATTTTCTGAAATTCTCATTTAAATACATATATGTATGAATAACCTAAAGCATAAAGAAACACACTACCTTTCTGTTTCTTTTCAAAATATTTCTACTTGTTGAACATTTGTAAATTAGTACTTTAATGGTATTTTTCAAGTCAACGCATAGTACAACGATTTCATTACAATGCAAAAATAACGGTGAAGTAAATAGCATATGATATATCCTGTAAGAGATATCGTAAATTTCAAGTTAATTTCAGATAAAAATGTGATCAACTACATTTTAGTTTATAATTTATTGTTATTTTTTATTTCTTGATGGTTAATTCAGTGGACGATCAAGTTTAAGCTAACTATCACACGCCCACTTGTCTAATATATATGTAAATGTATGAGGAGAACCATGGGCCATCAAATGCCGGGCTATCACACCCAATACAGATGACGCAATTCTTTCCGATAACCTTTGAAAGGGGAAAATCCGCTTTTATTAGTTCCAAAGTTTGATATATTCTACATTTAGTGTGATCATTGGTTAAACAAATGACATGGGACCGACTGTTTGTTCTAGGCATTAAGCTCGAAGCATAAGTGTGACAAACAAGCTGGTTCTTGAGTTCAATTTGAATTGATTTGATTTAAAACCTAGTTGTGATATTATGGAGCATCTTATAGTACGCTTCAAATAAATCAAAAGTTTATCGCTGTTGGGAGGTATTGGGCAGCATTTCCTTACTTATTCGGCAAGGAATCTAGTCCTGTCCCACCTTTTTGGTATTTCGACTTCAAACACACGAGAGCTCGAACCCTTGGAATCTCGCGTGTAATTTACTGTGAGTTTCTGGTTTTAAGTATCTCTGATAGATTTCACTGATTTTTTTCTTCAAAAACTATGAATTTAGGTAACTTGAAGGGGTCTATGTGCGACACGTAACCAGTCCGAAAAACAGCTAGTTAAGTAGTACATAAATCAGACTTTCCGTAAATCTTAAAAATACGTTCAAAAATGTTTTCTAATTCAGATCCCTAATTTACAGTTACACCTGCAATTAGAGATCGAATTTTCAGCAATTTTTTGTTCGTTTTTTTGTCATTTCGACCTGTCAAAGTCGTCACAAAGTGCATGTTTTTTAATAAATTAAAAATCAGATGTCGGAGAGTAGTTTCAGCTCACTGAGGAAACTTACAGACTAATTATGTCATTAAGTAATACGACAGACAGTTGTCTTTGCGTTGTACCTGAATCGTTGTCTTATGCGTTGCATTATTTGCAATGCTAATACGCGATTTTACCAAGATCTGTAACATTTAAATCTTGGGCAAACATAAAAAGGACATAGCATTTCGTAATGCTGCTTTATTCATTCATAAATGAATATATTTTAGAGAGAAAATTCCACAAATGACATTTATTTTTTGTTCGACCGTTGAAATTGTTCAGTTTTATTCTTAAACACCAGTTTTCTGCACTTTACTAATGTAACATCCTGATTCCGCAATAATTTTCACATTCCGTGTGGGTATTTTCAAAATTTTAAAGATTACAATAAAATCTTAAAAACACCAAAAATAAAACCTGCCGTCAGATTTACGTGTGTAATGCCATATATTTTCGTTGTCTGTGCGTTGCAAAGACCGTTGTCACCACGTTGGCACCGTTGCCTGTGCGTTATCATAGACCAGCGTGAGATAGATCTCGTCATTCTGAACAATTTTACTTCAGTCAGATTTCTGATATCTGCAACGGTTTTTGAGTTATTTGCCAAAAACAGCAATTTACCCCTATGATCTATTTTTAGTACCAGCGGCCATGTTGTTTGATCCTCAGACTAAGTGAACACATTTTTTAATCTACATACCCTGGTGATGACCAAGGCCAAGTTTGGATTAAATTGGCCCAGTGGTTTCAGAGGAGAAGATTTTTGAAAAAAAGTTTACGACGGACGGACAGACGTCAGACATCAAGTGATGGCAAAAGCTCACCCTGGCATAGCCAGGTGAGCTAAAAACAATTTGTGATCATGGTGTTCTTCTGACATAGGGTACACACTTTGTTGTGACAACTCCTCCTAGACCACACACTGAAATTCACTGAAATTTTCTCAGAATGTTAAGTGCATATTTCCATTATGCAACATCTACAGATGTATGTAAAAATTTGATATGATTTGATTACTAGTACTTATTTTTTTCTGTTTTTTGTTTTTTTATTTCTGGAATCAAATTGGGTAGCAGGGGAATATATTTATTACCTTAGCTCACTCTTTTTCTAGTTTATATCAGTAATGGTTTTTGCATTTTTTGCAAATTTATCCCCATGTTCTACCTTAAGTAATGGCAGCCTCATTGTTCAGGCCAAGTTCGGTATTTTCAGAGGTTTTGAAAAAGTTTATCATGAAGGGATGTCAAGTGATGGCAATAGCTCACATAGACTTTTGGGGCAGGTGAGCTAGAAATGGGTTATATTCCATAACAAAGATCTAAACAATGGAACTGAAATGTGAACAGACAACAATGGGCGCATAGTATAATGCAAGCATAATATTTGAGTAGTCCCGAGAAAAAAATAAGCGTGGGACAACTGCTATCAATCATTTCTGTTTTGCAAAGACAAAGACGACTGTGGCCTTGAAATATAATGAAAATACTGTGTTCAACATAATAAAATTGAAGATATAACATAAAACTTGTGATGTTTATTTCACATTATACATTACAATGTCTATTTACATTTGACTTCATCCAACATCCATACAATTGCACTTAAAACATGATATTATACACGTGTCTATCTGTAGCACTTCAAAGAGACAAGCTTCTTGTGAAACAATCACATTTAAAAGAAAAATATATTACTAACATGAAAAGCTATCAATATTTTCTTATAGAAAGCATGTGAAATAAACATGGCGACATATTACAAAGTTTATGTGAATGTAGGCAGATTGAACCAGGATGATTGATTTTTGGCTTAAACAGATTTACCTCCATTTTTTTTCTTTTCCCATGATGCACACATACATGTGTAGCATGATGTCATATAATAGTAAAGAACAATTATTGAATTACCACAGTTGTAAATCAACAAGGTCTGTTGCAATCAGTTTTTTCAAACATTAATCTTTTTTCTGTGAAGAATGCCGACATTTTAACATTTTTCAAAAAAAAAAAATCTACTTATTTTTATTGATAAACATGGATTTCTATGACTAGAGAGTAATTAAAAATATTACTGATTTTCATAAGGAAAACAAAAATAAGAGTTAATTTCATATAGGGTGGCTAATGAAATTTTGACTTCTTATTCATGATATGCAAAACTTATGGCGGGTTTCCTGGCTAATTAACATATTATATTTGCAATTCTTCAATGAACATACCAATATTCCTCAAGTAACACCTATAACAAGTCCTTCTAAACTCCTGTCTTTTATTTGTCAATCAACCAATTAAGATTCTATAGAAATTCTATTGTATACCAATTTGTACTGCCTGAAGGGTTTTACCTTGATACTCCAGTGATGACAAATTGGTATACAATAGACATCTATAGAACTCTTGATTGGTTGATTTGCAAATAAAAGACAGGAGTTTTGAAGGAGTTGTTGTAGGTGTTACTTGAGGAATATTGGTATGTTCATTGAAGAATTGCAAATATAATATGTTAATGAGCCAGGAAACCTGCCATAATAATAAACACTCACACATTCTTAACAAGTCACTAGTTTACAAATGCTCTGTTCCTAGTCCATAATAATTGTAGTCTAAGACTGACCTATTTATTTACATTTATAATACTAGATGTACAGTTTAAAAATAAATAAAATAAGAGTTGACTTCAGTTGGATACTCTCTACTCCATGGTTTATATAATCACAAATTTTCCCTGTACCTTGTCTAGAAAAACAACACAGAAGTTAAAACCTTAACATAATATTATATAAATTAACTATTTTGGATATGAAACATATTTTACTGTTAAATACTGAGTATTCTTAACAACCTTTGTTTTTACTATTTTGTCTTTTTCATTATTCTTTCATGTCTTGAAGACTCCTATCCACATATGTTCTGGGGGTTTTCTAACCATCTTATTCATTGATTTAAAACTCAAGAGCAAAATGATCTATTTAAATTTTGTCCTTAGATTTTCATTATGTACAAAAAGTAGTTTTTAAATAAATTTGAAAAGGTGCAGAAAAACCTGGTACAGAAATACAAAATATGTATAAAGATATCATTATAAATTTTCACATAATTTACAAATAAATCAAAACCAGTCATACAAATGTAAATTTTAGATAAAGGTCCAATTCATTAAATGTGTCCCTTCTTGACCCAACTAACAGGGTCAAATGGAGTGATGCTACAACTGAATAATTGTTTCTATATCAATGACTGACAGTACCTCCTTAAAATGGTGTTCAAAAGACAAAATCCTACATTGTGTATAACTATACACAGTATATATTCTATTTCTGTTCAGATTTGTTGAAAATATATTCAATTAAGTACAGAAGGCAATACCAGATATGTACATCACAAACTCCGGGGTGGGGCAGATTTATTGGATCTGTTCTAAAATTTTGTAGACACAGAACATACGAAAGCACATATGAATAAAACTATGGCAAGATACCATGTTTTTTTTTAAGTTAAATCATTCATTCATGCAACCCTGATTTGACTGTTGTTACAATATATTATATATCTAAATAAGGTACAGAACATGTATTGGCACAAATCTGTTCATGAGTCTTGGTGCCATTTAATTTTTTTTTTTTTACAGAAAGCACCAAAAAATCTCTCACTTTTTCACACGACATGCAAAATATTTGAAACAAATCCTAATTTCCCAAAATAAAAACTTCATATAATGGTCCTATTTTGTGTATGACTAAAGCTCTTATGCTGGTAAAGATATCTTCTTTCCTTTCAGAACTGAAAAATAAAAAACAAACAGTTTATTATTTTGTAAACTCTCCATTTTTTACAAAACAAAATCATAAACAGGATATCCACTTAACAAACAAGCAATTTTTAAATATTTGTGTTACAAAAAATGTTTTTTTTTTTGTTGGACCTAAAATTTTATTGCATAAACATGAAATTTTTTTTATTGTTTCTTATATTTTTCTCCAATATCTCAAATCAGTTGACAACTGAAATAAAGTCAAATAATTGGTATAACATTCATGTATTTCAATGTGTCAAGTCTTCATGCAGAGACCAATAAAATGTACAATAATTTCCAACACCAAGAGAGAAGTAACTATCATATAACATTATAATGAACCTAAATGGTGTATTATGAGACAATTTGAAATTCTACTATCAGTATTGTGAAGGCATTTTGATCAATAAAAAGGTGACTTTCTTCTAGTATTACATTGTTAAAAAGGAGTAGGGGCAGTAAGGGTCTTATTTGGCCTGAAAAATAAATTTGGTTGAATTCATAGAATTTTCTCATTGAAATATTCTATGGGTATGGCTTTTCAGTAAACAGTAACTTTTCTCAAACATTGATGCATCATTACTGAGTGTAGAAGAAGGGACAAATTGAAGATTTTGTCGAAAAATGACGAATTTGACCAATTTTGACTACTTTTTCTGCATAGGAAATATTTATCTGAGAGGTTCAGTTCATGTGTACCAATAAATTGGTAAATCATCAAATTGGTTCTTGAATGTGCTCGATATTTCCGGTTAGCAAAACTGTTCGAAAATCTGCCAAATTCGGTATATTTCTATGGAAATGTTCAAAAGTAACCTTTTCATGACGTCAGAACTGTACCTTTTGTGACGTCATTGGTTCTAACTTTTGTATTTTTTCTTGAAATGATATTTCAACTTTGAAACGAACGTGAAAGATAATCTTGAGGGGCAATTTAGAAATTCACAGGAATCTTGGGCCAAATCAACCCCTTATCGCACCTTGTCCTTTAGTCACAGTTACCGGTGGACAATATTGAGTGAGTACTTTTCCTTTTGATGGGACAATCTCACTGTCAACAATGAGCATGAAATACAAAATTGTTAGTATAAGTTTCTAGTTCATTGGGAACTGGGGAAAGAGTGCAAGATGCAATGAAATGGAAGTTTTTTCTTCTCCAAATGACTGTTTCCGTATGAATAATAATTGTCGACTGTATCTATTGATAACTTTCAAAATGTTAGTAGTGAGGTTATGTCATATGTGAGCATATCAAGAGGATGTGGGGCCAGTTAATATGTTACTACAAATTACAGGTTATCATTTCAGTACATTTGTAATTCTTGAGCTTTTACAGTATTTTATTTCATGCAGTTAGTCTTACATTCTAATGATAGAGTACATAGCAATATAACATATTAACCTCAAATATTTTCAAGGTAACTGTGATGTTCAATCTGATTATCCCTTGTTTTGTGTTGTTCACTCTGATTATGCTTTGTTTTTATGGCTTATTCAATGTCTTGTGGTTTTCAATCTTGTTTAGCCTTGATTTTGTGGGTTCACTCTGATTATGCCTCGTTTTTGTCGCATTCACTCTGATCATGTCTTTTTTTTGGAGCATTCACTCTGATTATGCCTCATTTTTGTGGTGTTCACTCTGATTGTCTTGTTTTTGTGGTGTTCACTCTGATTGTCTTGTTTTTGTGGTGTTCACTCTGATCATGCCCCGTTTTTGCCGTGTTCACTCAGATTATGTCTCGTTTTTGCGGCATTCACTCTGCCTCATTTTTGTTTTGTTCACTCTGATTATGCCTCGTTTTTGTGGTGTTCACTCTGATTATGCCTAGTTTTTGTGGTGTTCACTCTGATCATGCCTTAGTTTTTTAGTGATGTTCCATCTATCATGCTTTGTTTTTTTAGTGTTTACTCTTATCAAATTTTTATGAGACTTTAAACTCAAGTTGTCGCTAAAGCATCTTTTTTTCAATGTACATGTATCAAGTTCATTTAGGGCTATGCAAAATGAAGCATGATATCCCTACAGTACATGCAGAAACACCAGTGTTATCATCTTCAAATGCTACCCTTATTCATGAGAAATGACAACACCTATGCCAGGTAGAGCTGTCCAGAAATGAATGTAGTTAGAATTTTCCTGCCCATATAATCACTGGTTTAGGGTTATTAAATTAATAGTTAAGGTAGACATTGACATTGATAGTTGTTGAAGATTAGATTTTTAACAGGATGTTGTAATTAAATTACAATAGTAGGTTTCTGCATATTTATTGAATGAGAATCATTACACATGTTATATGAAGTATTTTCTCTATATATCATGTCATGGCTACAAGAAAGACGTATAAATCACAAAACTTCTTTATAACTGGTTAATTGGATATTTTCAGAATGCCTCTGGAGAAAGTGTCAATTGACAAAACATACCTTAAATTATCACCACTATTCATGCAATTTATTGGATGAAACAAATAATATTTAGGTACTCTGACAAAATATTTTGATTATATATACAAAGCAATTTTTACATAGGAAAGAACAACAGGAAGTTATGATGGATCCATTTCCGTACATGTTTATTTTGCGAAATGCCTGTAAATAGCAGAAGGGCTAGAGAATCTAAAATTTCATTTAGTCTTGTAGGACTCATTCATAGTATCATTAGTAAGTCAAATACATGAAAATACATTCAATATTGTTGTCGTAAAAAGCTGTAGTCATCAAACATGGTTATCAAACTACAAATAACGTACATGTACATGTAAGGCCTAAAAAAAAGTTGTGTGTTTAGGGTACTCAGACCTTACCTAAAATTTATGCCTACCCTAATTTTTTTATGCCTTTCTTACAACAAGTACTGTTAAAGTCAGAAATGATCCCCATTACTTAAATGTAAAAAAAAATTTCAACCTACTCTACCTGACTTCAAAAAACCAAAATTAATTTTTAGGCCTAACATATGTCATGTTAAGGAACGGGAGTCTTTTGTTATTGATCAAATTTGACATCCCTTTACTAATTATATCTTTCTATATTTTACCTTTACATGCATATAGCATGTTTATTCTCCATTTATAAGGTAGAAAATTTCAGACTAAAACTTTTTCCCATGAATCATTCAAAATGAAACTTTTTTCCATGATATTGTAAAGAATATTGACTTTACTAAAATATTATAATCCTTAACTTGACAGCTTGGTCATGTGATATATTGTCTGAAATTAATGTCATAGGATTATAAAGAGCTCAGGTTGAGATTTGTCTCTGAAACATTCATATGAATCAGTCATTAAATTCAAGGGAGGTCACTGAAAAAAAAATTTACAATTTCCAAAGCTAATCTTTACATTTGTTCTGTAAAGTACAAAGCAAAATCCTTTATAAACAAAACAAAAATAAAACAATATGTTAGATTAATTGGAAGAATTTACAACTACTGTGTACCAAGCATGCAAAACAATCCCAAGCTATATTTAAAACACAGAGACGAAAGTTTACGTACAAGCATGACTGTTTAAACTTCCAGCAAAGGGGCATCCTTGAAAACAATCTCATTATTTTGAAACAGCAGGGAGCCCTTTCCTGAAAATATATAGTGCTTGCTATAGCTAATCATTATCATTAAAATGGATAATTTTTTAAATTCCCAAACAATGCACAAGTTCCCCTTTGCATGGAAAGACAGTCAAACTAGTATAGAACTTTTTGACATTGATAGTGTATTGTAATTGAAGTTATTGCAGGTGTGACCAAAGAGAGATAACTCTAATCATAAATTACTCAATTCTGTTGATATATAGTCCCCTTTTGAAATGAGATATATAATGCCATCAGAAAGACAAAAAAATTCCTTCTCCCGGCCATCAATCAAATATTGATAACTTAGATAAATGCCAAAACAGTTTAACTTAAGTGAAGACTATTTATTTAGGAATGTATCTATTTTTTTTAGTTAAAACATTGTCTTTTATTCTCAATAATGGTTAATTTAATAGACATTCTATATTGTAGGTAACAGGCAACTGGTATGCCAGGGACTATCAATGGCAATTTGTGCTTCCAGTTTAAATTAAATGTCTAAGGAATTCATTTCTATGCATAGCTGAAAAGGTAAAAATTTTGTCTGTATAGTTTAATGTCAATGCCTTTATTTTCAGTAAAATGTACTTGTCTTCTGTGTCCTACAGTTTTCATATGTTTGTTACAAAAGCAATGATGGATATTTTGTTTTCTACTTTTTTGAATATGTTTGTGTAAAATGAATACACGTAACATACAGGATACAAACCTTTAGTAATATATAGATAAAAGAAGTCACAGTATAATATCGTCTGTACAACTCCAGCTACTACAGCAATAAGATCGAAGAAACCTTCGGCATAATAACGGTAGATCCAGTTAAACAGATACAGAGCTCTGTACGATCCTAATGCAAACAAGTAATGACTGGTAATTGTCTCTGCCTCTCCTGTCTTACTGACCATAAACAACTGAGGGAGGATGGCTACAGACTCAAGGTAGATCGAGAAGGTCCAGAGAATCTTTAAATAAACAATACAGCAAATAAACAAATCAATAAACAAAAATCTTACTACAATATTTGTTTATTTATTCTCATATAATTTATTTACATGTTGATACTTGAAATACAAATGATACATTTGCTTGAATCATTGAAAGGTACATGTATATTAAATGTTTTTAATACAGTGTCAGTGAACAAATTCATTTTTGTAGAATCCATTCCACCTAATTTCTGAATTACATGCAGTGCATAAATGTTTCTAATCTCATTAAATTGTAGTAATACATAGTGGTGTCTGAATAATTGGAAAAAAATACATGTATCAGTTGAATGTAGTGCTATTTCAAGCGCTTAGTTATATCTTAAAATGAACACTCGGATTAATAAAAAAAATTCTACATTGACTCCAATTTTTTTCAAGTTAAGTACATTGTAAGTGGTCAGATATATGCATAAGTGAAGTTTTATGGATCAATTTGACATAACTGAGTGCATTGAAGTTTCGTCCTGGTTGCAATGTTTCAGTATCATCAGAAAATGTACATTTTAGAACAGAACTTGTCAGTGAGCAGGTATAATATAGACAAATCAATACCATACATTGTATTGTTCCAATTATCAATTGATAATGATCATCGGTCAATTTGGGTATAAGCAATGATCAATTATGACATTTCTTCCCCTTTAGATTACCAGTTGAAAAAGGTGTCTACACTTTTAAAACTCCATTTTGTTACATAAATCTAAATTTACATGTACATGTACTGATTTTGTGAAGTGAGCCATTATAACTGGTACAATAAAGGGCTACGCCGAGCGCAGCATGTCGAACACTGAAATTTGAACAAGTGTAATTCAAAAGTAAAGAGCTTGATAAAGTAATTAAATGGACACAATAAAGAGCTTGACCAAGTATTTAGCTGCACACAAACTAAGGAAAATAAAAATTAGCCTTTATAATTCCTTTGCAATTTTATACTCTATATTTATTTTCAAAAGGAATCAATTGCAAAAAACAGCATCAAAATCAGACTAAAAATAAACAAAATGAAATTTTTAAAAATGGCCCCTTTGGGCCCCATTTATCTCATGAAGGGTACATGCCATGTAAAATCTGTTGGCATATTATTGATATGGAATTTAATTAGGAACACACTGAAAGAAACCCCATCAAAATCCAATAAATAATAAATATTCTACAGCCAAATATGCGAAAACACCAAATTTTGCCCTTTTTTAAAAACGGGAGGGGCCAAAATAACCAAAACCCACCCCAGCCTTTCTTTTGTGCCAAGGAACACTGTCTTAAAATTCCATTAGGATTGGTCAACTGGAACTTAAGTTATTGACAAACAAAGTGTCTACAGATGACGACGTCGGACGACAACGACGACAGCGCCATACCATTATACGACCTAAAATTTTTTGCAGTTGTATAAAAAGTAGGACAGGAGATGCATACGCCTACTGAACACTTTCCAAACTTTTGGTTTGACTGTTTATAAGCTTTGTTATATATTCTATGTTTAGTCTTGTTATTTATTGTCTTTTCATTGGTCTGCTAAATTACATGCATCTAGGTACTACTACTAGGTAGTGTGATAAATATAGTTTTTACAACGAGTATGAAGTTGATTATGAAATTTCTCACATCAAGTTAAATAAATTTTGCAAATGTTTGAAAATGAGGCTTACCGAGTTTTTAAACATTTGAAAATTTATTTAACCAGAAGTGAGATTTTTATGTTGTAGAAAATGTTTCTCTAATGACATAATGTAAAACACAGAGGTTTATGTTCCAAATAGATTTTGCGGAAAATTTCACGCGATTTGTTCTCTCACTAGAGACGAGAAACATTTTCATCAAATCGGTCAGGCGTTGGGTTAAATTTGCTAGAAATTAGAGAAAATAATTGTGTCTAGCACTAATTTTTCCTTGATTATAAGTATTACAGTGATGTCATTTTCACAAACTCTTACCTCAAGTGGTGCAAACTCATGGTTGACAAGAAAAGCTAACCCTCCGACAGGTACAATTAGAAACTCGACACGAAACGTATCATGATTACTGTCATATGTTGCCTTGAACTTAAAGTACATCAAATAAACTGTGAAAAATGATGTGACGATGAAAAATACTTTCATAGATGTGTTGTATACGGAGATGAACGATGTAAACAGGTCAAGGTATCTTGTGGTAAATACTATGGCAAATAAAATCTGACTCTTCCCGGAAATTCCTGAAATGAATCGAAATAAATCCGCCATAACATATCAACATTTAAAAACTAAATTATGCCTTCTTATTATAAAGTTCAGATACATGCAAACATCAAACTCTAATAGAAATGCAAATAGATACCTGAAATAAGAAACATGGTGCATCATATTATTTTAGTTTCTTGAGATTGCATCTGTCTTTGAGAAAAGTGGTTGAAAAAAGATTCAGAGAAATATATATAACTAGCTGAGTAGCAATATATTATCCTCTTCCTTTTTAAAGATTTACATTTAAATCGAGACATGACAATGGGAAGCAGGTAGAGTACTCCATGAAACAACTATATGTAATTGTGTTTGTACAATAAAGTAAATTATTTTATTGTATTGTATATTTTGTATATCAGGCTTACACAGGTGTTTTGAAAAAACTTTATCCTGACTGATGACAGTCCACTGGTTTATGGAGGGTGGTATTGGTACAGGGCTTTTTTGTGCAACATGTTTTTATTGTACATGTTCCTGCTTTGGAGGATGGTTATTGTCCATGTCTTGAAAAAACTGTAAAAATATGCACCTTTCAAACCAACTTCTAATTTTAATTCCTGGAAATGTTGTCCTGATGAGAAAATTCGATAGATAATGCCCAAGATTTTACGAGTTACAAAAATATCCAACTGATGAATTGGTTTATATCTGACATGTCTGATGTGTTTACAAATTTCTAGCATATTTTAAATTAGAATGAGTATTTCATAAACCAGATTTTCATAAAAGGCAGTCTGCTCCATTATGCACTAGTCGCATGCCAAAGACTAGTAAATTTTTTAAATTGGTAGCCCAACCTGACTAGGTAGAATTTTTTTTAGAATTGAATTTTTCCAGTCAGAAACGGAATATATAATCAATCTGATTATAGTAGGTCATGTCCTTCTACTACTATCCTAAATGTCTCTACTTACATGATTTAATCTTTGCATTTTTATAACTACATAAAAATCAGTTGGGCATGGAATCAACCAGAAATTAGAGTAAAATGGAAAAAAAACTTGATTGATTTTGTTTCTGACTCGAAAATTTACACATTTAATTCTCCTCAGGACAGTTACTTCTGGTGGGTATACATTTTTGTATCAGTAAAGAGTGTGGTTAGAAGATAAATATAACTCTCCAGACAAAAATCTGTGACATTTGTTTAAATTGATATTTTTGAGTGAAAAAATTTAAATAAATGTTTGATATAGGTAATTTTTTTTGAATTTGAGAACATGAAGGTTGTTTCTGGATAATGTTTCTTTTTTTAATATTTGGATGCAAAAAATGTAAGATTTTTAAACATTTCATATGATGGTAATTTTCTACAAACTGCAATTCAGTAGGTTACCTCTGGAACCCAAAACCCATCTGGCATATAAAAGATTAATTATTCACATATCGGCAGTGAAGGTTTCCTTACAGAATTTTTCGGATTTACGGTTGAAAATGAAAAGACTAGAGTTATGATTCTTTGGCAACAATTTCTCAGTTTTTTCCAGTTTGATTGTGCTGCCATCTAGCATTAATTGATATATCTACTTCTGGGTGTTTCGGGGTCGGTAGGTTGGAAGAAAGTTTTTTTGCTACTAGTACATATTTTTCGTCCATTGCATTGTATGCATGTCATTACCATATTTCTGGTATTTACATGTAGTCATAACGCCAAAACAGGGAGTGTAATCTAAAGTTTTGACCACAGGAGTTGAGAATCCTGTAATTTCAAACATTTTACGTGCATTTTCTGATGAATAATGTTAGCGGTTGTACAAATAGACTCATCTGTCAACTTCAACTTCTTTACTCAGCAAAATCCACTGCTGGACATCTACTACTGAGGAATTACTATGTACATGTAAGTAGTGAAATGGCGTAAAATCCCAAAATAAAGAAAACGTAGTTAAAATTTAACATGTATATACACTGTACAGTTTGGAAATATATATATTTAGTTTTTGAATAAAGATGCCCACTGTTGTTGGTTCTGAATGGCGGCTTTGAAATCCTCCAGTGATGGCAGCAGTACAGTGGGTTCAGGTATTGAGTTCCAAAAAATGACTGTCCGTGGGAAGAAAGAGTGTTGGTAGGCATTGATTCTACAGTGGTACGGTAAGAATTTAAGTGAGTGACTGTTTTCGTTGAGCGAAGTGAAGCTAGTGGAGGATGGTATATACTTGGTATAGCAACCAGTTGGTAAACAACTTTGTACATAAGTATGACATCTGCATTGGCTCTTCTATGTTCTAAGGTGTTCCATTTCAAGTCTTTGATCATTGATGTTACGCTTTCAGGGTGTTCTGGATTGAATGGCTTGTTGTTCACAAATCTTGCAGCATTTCGTTGTATTTGCTCTATTTGTTTGATTTGGGTTTTCTGTTGTGGATTCCAAATCGGTGATGCATATTCAACAAGATTGATATGCTCTTTCCTTTACTTTTGGTGGACAGTGTCGTAGGTTCCGTTTGATGAAGCCAAGAGTACTGGATGCTTTCTTGCAGATGGTGTCAATGTGTAGGTTGTGCATGTATTTTAAGGTGTTGCTAAGTTCTACTTCTAGGTATGGGTGATGATGTACTATCTCTAGAGCCTCTCCCTTCATGGTGTAGTTGTACTGTTTCTTTGCAGTAGATGTTGTAAACTGCATAATGGCACATTTCTTAATGTTAAATTCCATTTGCCAGGTCTTACTCCAGTTGACTAATGTGTCCAAGTCATTTTGTAGCTCTTTGTGGTCTTCTGATCGTAATATTGGACGGTATATTACACAGTCATCTAACAGTCTTATTGTGGAGTTAATTTCATCTGCGATGTCGTTGATGAAGATTAAAAATAATGTAGGTCCAAGTACGGTGCCTTGCGGAACACCAGATGTTACAGGTGTTGTTCTGGATGTTGCATTGTCTACTACCACTTGTTGCTGTCTGTTGCATCCACCTCTGAGCATACCTGCCAACTTTTGAAAATCTCCATGGGGGTTTTTATGCGCGACCTTCCTTTTGAGTCGTGTGAGATTTCGCGGCGTTTTGTGCAAAGTTTTTTTTTTGTCTTATACTTGCTGCTCTTTTTTATCAAACACAAACATCTAGGTGTTATAGAAGACTTAACTTTTTATTGAGGGAGGCAAGACATTCCTATTTTATTGTGTTTTGGGGATTTCTGCTGGTTCTTCAATACTTTTGGTCAAATAAATCAGTTGTGAACAGTTTTTGGACCATTTGGAGTTTTATGTTCTGTTAAATTTTAACTTAGTTTTAACTGTTAAAGGGAAACAAAGAGCAGTGCTCCCTGTTAATCATTGTTGCTGTTATTTGAATTTACGGTTGACTGTTTTCAGGAAAATTAAAGATTGTAAGCTTGTTAATGCAACCACGCTCTCTCTCCTTTATTATTGCCTGATGTACATTTACTGCATTTCTCCTTTTATTCCAATCTTCTATAAATAAAGCAAGCATTACATATTTTTTAATTTTTTTTTGCCTTTTCTGATTCAATCACAAGTGTGGTGTTCTGGAATTTTGAGTGACATTTCATGCATTACAGTTCCAATATGTTTTGTTAACGTCGTTCAGGCTACTCAGTTCAACTATGCAAACTCTGCAGAACGGGGAACTTGCAACGACATAGTCACTCGCACAGCCATCCACGGAACTGTCAAGTGTGGTGCTTGCAGCTTGTTGTATCAGGGATTGTGAACCTTGATTCATAACTCAAGAACTGTTCACTATGATTGCCGGTGGTCCATCCATTTACATAACTTTATTTACGTCGCCGAAGCCTTAAAATCAACAAAAAAATCCACCAAACATTGTTTACACGCCGGCTCCAATCAGCTGTTTTTCACGCGAATAGAGCGTGATTGATGTAAAACCGATTCTGATTGGCTAATATCGAGAATCTGGTTAACTCCCTTTCGAGAATTTGGATTATCTCCCTTTCAACGGTCAAAATCGTGTAAACAAACATTTTTTCGTGTGAATTTCTTCAAAATCGTGTTTTATGCCAAATTTTTGTTTCACGATCGTGACATCGTGACAGAAGGTTAAAATCGTGCAGATCACGCCAAAATCGTGAAAGTTGGCAGGTATGCCTCTGAGTTGTGCCTTGTATTCCATAATAATTAAGCTTGTTTGATAGTCTTGAGTGTGGCACCTTATCATATGCTTTAACGAAGTCTAAAATTCCCATATCAACTTGTTTTCCTTGGTTTAGGTATTTGGCTATGTCATCAGTCATCATAAGTAGCTGGGTTTCACAAGATCGTTTGGCTCTAAATCCATGTTGGTTGTCATGTAAAATATTGTTGTTGTCTAGGTGGTTCATAATTTGTGAAACAATAATGTGTTCCATCATTTTACATATGACTGCAGCTAGAGATACTGGACGGTAGTTCCCAGGAGTAGTTCTATTGCCCTTTGGTGTTTCTGCCCATAAAACAGAAGACTACCGCTTAAATGCCGAGGTCACATTAGTACATTTTCAAGTATGGAGAAAAAATGCTAAGGTCGGAAGGAAAAATTAGGGTCTGTCAGGTAACCGGAAACACACATACTTTTGTTATTTGGCATTAGGCCCAAGTGAGAAAGGCTAACCGAAGCTGAAAATCGTCTGCTACAGTTGCTTAAAAGGGAAACCAATGCTTTAAAATAGATCATTATATCATATGTACATGT
>MJUU01048874.1:9689-21755 GCA_002080025.1 Modiolus philippinarum
CCGTTGACATACTACTGAAAGCTTAGCTCAAGAGGAATCCAAAGAAAAAAATCCCATCGAAATCTGATGAAAATTAAAGATTTGACATATTTAGAAAAATTGCATTATTGGCCTTTTTGACCCCTTGTAGCTTGGAAACGATAAGACCTACGTCAAATCCGTTGACATACTACTGATAGCTTAGATCAAGAGGAATCCAAAGAAAAAAATCCCATCGAAATCCGATGAAAAATAAAAATTCTACATAATCTGCAAATTCGCAATTTTGGCCCCGTTTGGCCCCTCATAGCTGGAAAAGGAAACAAGTTATCAAAAATCTAATAGCTGAGCGCCATATTAATTTTTCACAAGGAATCCATTGAAAAAACTGCATCAAAATCGGACTTAATATAAAAAAATTAGTTTTTTTGAGATTTGCCCCTGTTGGGTCCCATTTATCTCGTTCGCGGTACATGCTACGTGAAATCCGTTGGCATACTCCAGATTGGAAATTTCCTCAGGAGCACACTCAAACAAACCCCATCAAAATCCAATAAGTAATAAAAATTCTACAGCCAAATATGTGAAAGCACCAAATTTGGCCCCTTTTGGCCCTTTTCTATAAAACGGGCGGGGCCAGAATATCCAAAACCAATCCCAGCCTTCCTTTTATGCCAAGGAACATTGTGTAAAAATTTCATAAGGATTGATCAACTAGAACTAAAGTTATCGAACGGAAACGAAGTGTCTACAGACGCCGACGATGACGCCGCCGCCGCCGCCAGTATCATACCAATATACGACCTCAAAATTTTTTGCGGTCGTATAAAAAGGCAATAACCCAAAAACAGGTTATCTAAATTCTTCAAAATTGCATGGTGAGTAGATTTTGTCTCCCTGATGAGTTTGACCCATCAGATTTTTGATATCTGTAACTGTTTTCGAGTTATTTGCCAAAAACAACAATTTACCCCCATGTGCTATTTTCAGTAATGGCAGTCATATTGTTTGTTCCTCGGACTACTTCAACACTATTTTGAATCTTATATACCCTGGTAATGATTCAGGCCAAGTTTGGTTAAAATTGATACAGTAGGCTCAGGAGAATATTTTTAACATGTTTACGACGGACAGACAGACACTGATAGATGCCAAGTGATGGCAACAGCTCTCCAGTTGAGCTAAAAAGTTGCTTTTACTTATTTGTTGGAAATAACAAAATTGTCCACTCAAGAATCACTTTAAATTCAGGACCTAAATCAACCTTGACCAAGTAATGTGTAACACTGAAGACAATATTAAATTTTAGACACCATTTATTGATCAAAACCCTTAAGTTTGCAAAATTTCAAAGTTTAATCAAGGCATGACTCTAGAACCAATTTCCCACATGAAACTATTTAATGCAACTTTATTGAAACTGATATCAGTACATGATTTCATCACAAGTTATTGAGGGTATTGACAGACATTCACATGACTAACGTTTAACTAGAGGCTCAGACACTGAGCCTGTATCGCTCACCTGACAATTTGCTGAAAAAGGGTTTTCGATGTTTTGCATGGTGGCCATGTTTTTTTATGTGAATTTCCCATAGGGCCAAAATAAACTACATGTATGTTTTGTGCTGACGGCCATGTTTTTTATTGGATCATAACGAAATGAGCCATCTTTGTAACAACCTTCCATACATCATTCCTGTAAAGTTTGGTTGAATTTGCTTCAGTGGTTTCAGAGGAGAACATGAAAATGTGAATTTCCCACAGGGCCAATGTTAAACTATCTTCCGTGCTGGCGGCCATGATTTTTTATCGGATTGCAACGAAATGAGCAATCTTTGTTAAGGACCTTTAGTTCATCATTCCTGTAAGGTTTGGTTGCATTTGCTGCAGTGGTTTCAGAGGAGAAGAAGAAAATGTAAATTTTTCCATAGTGTCCAATGTTAAACCATGTTCTGTGCTGGCGGCCATGTTATTTGTCGGATCGGAACGAAATGAGTAATCATTGTTAATAGTGTCCAATGTTAAACCATGTTCCGTGCTGGCAGCCATGTTATTTGTCGGACCGGAACGAAATGAGTATTCTTTGTTAAGAACCTTGAGTACACCATTCCTGTAAAGTTTGGTTGAATTTGCTTCAGTGGTTTCAGAGCAGAAGATGAAATGTGATTTTTCCCATAGGATCAAATGTAAAACCTAAATTCTGCATAGGCGGCCATGTTTTTTGTCAGATCAGAAGGACATGAGCAATAATTGTTAAGGACCTTTAGTACATCATTCCTGTAAAGTTTGGTTGAATTTGCTTCAGTGGTTTCAGAGCAGAAGATGAAAATGTGATTTTTCCCATAGGGTCCAATGTTAAACCTAAGTTCAGCGTTGGTGGCCATGTTTTTTGTCGGATTGCAACAAAATGAGCAATCATTGTAAAGGACCTTCCATACATCATTCCTGTAAAGTTTGGTTGAGTTTCAGAGCAGAAGATGAAAATGTGATTTTCCCATAGAGTCCAATGTTAAATCATGTTCCATGCTGGCGGCCATGTTTTTTGTCAGATCGGAACAAAATGAGCAATCATTGTTAAGGACCTTTAGAACATCATTCCTGTAAAGTTTGGTTGAATTTGCTTCAGTGGTTTTAGAGCAGAAGATGAAAATGTGATTTTTCCCATAGGGTCCAATGTTAAACCTAAGTTCCACAGTGGGGGCCATGTTTTTTGTCAGATCGGAACAAAATGAGCAATCATAAAAAAGGACCTTCCATACATCATTCCTGTAAAGTTTGGTTGAATTTGCTTCAGCTGTTCAGAACAGAAGATGAAAATGTGAATTTCCCATATGGTCCAATGTTATAAACTATGTTCCGTACTGGCGGCCATGTTTTTTGTCGGATCGGAACGAAATGAGCAATCATTGTTAAGGACCTTTAGTACATCATTCCTGTAAAGTTTGGTTGAATTTGCTTCATTGGTTTCAGAGCAGAAAATGAAAATGTGATTTTTCCTATAGGGTCCAATGTTAAACCTATGTTCCGCCCTGGCGGCCATGTTTTTTGTCCGATCGGAACAAATGAGCAATCTTTGTAAAGGACCTTCCATACATCATTCCTGTAAAGTTTGGTTGAATTTGCTTCAGTAGTTTGAGAGGAGAAGATGAAAATGTGAAAAGTTTAACAGACGGACGACGGACGCCAAGTGATTGCAATAGCTCACACTGACCCTTTGGGTCAGGTGAGCTAAAAAAGTATGACTTCTGCAAATACAACACTATTACTAAAGTCAACAACATAAACTTAAACTATTTGTTAAACAAGAGCTGTCGCAGAATGGCAGCCAAATATACCCCCCGCTCATTGAACCCTGAATCGATATGATAAGTGCAAATTTAAGTTGGTGTGGACACAATACAGGTGTGGAGACTGTACAAGTGTGGACACAGTACAAGTATGGACACAATGATATAATCTTCAAGAAAGAACTTTTCACAAGGATTCCAATGAAAATACTCTGTCTAAATCAGACAAATATGAAATTCACCTTTTTTTTAGCCTATCTGACATTTTACACAAAATCATAAGCATTAGAGAAATTTCATTACAACACTTTGAAAACAACCTTTCAAGAGGATTACAATGAAAAAAGTGTGTCTCTCCAACAGTGTGACTTCACAATATCTATGCTTAAATTTTTTTCTTGGAAAAAAAGATAATTGCAGAAGAAATCAACGAAAAGTAAAGGTCAAATTATCTCCCCTTCCTGATTTCAAACAATAATCATATTCCTTCATGCACATCCACATAAAGTGTTCTTCCTTTGTGTAAAGTTACATCAAAATCCTTCAAGTGGTTTCAGAGGAGTTGCGCTTACGAGTTAACCCATACAAAGAGAATCAACGAAAAGTAAAAGTCAAATTATCTCCCCTTCCTGGTTTCGGACAATAATTATATTCCTTCATGCACATCTCCATATAGTGTCCTTCCTTTGTGTAAAGTTTCTTCAAAATCCTTCAAGTGGTTTAAGAGGAGTTGCGTTTACGAGGTAACGCATACATAGGGAATCAACGAAAAGTCAAAGTCGAATTATCTCCCCTTCCTGGTTTCGGACAATAATTATATTCCTTCCTGCACATCTCCATATAGTGTCCATCCTTTGTGTAAAGTTTCATCAAAATCCTTCAAGTGGTTTAAGAGGAGTTGCGCTTACGAGAAGTGTGGACAGAGGGACAGACAGACAGACGGACGGACAGACAGACGGACAGACAGACAGACAGATAGGGTGATTCCTATATACCCCCCAAACTTTGTTTGCGGGGGGTAAAATAACTACCAGTAACCATTGAAGTTATTTACACAAATTAAAATTTTTTTGACAATGATGAAATAAGGTATACTCTGGAGGCATAATTAAGAATTGAATGCATTATTTTGAAGTTTCATTGGGATATGAAAGGGTTGACCGAAGCACATTTTTAATGAAGCGCGTTAGCGCTTCATGTTGAAAATGTACGCCCGGTCAACCCTTTCATAGTCCCTATGAAACTTCAAAATAATGCATTCAATTCTTATAATTACATTTTAAACCCGTAATATAAAAAACAACTTTATTTACTTGGAAGTACATCATGTACATTGGGATTCTATTTTTACAAATTCATGCGCCACATGAACACGTGGTCAAATGTGTTTCATGGGAATTGCAACTTCACACTGATATGCCACGTAATGGATGTTCACCTATCAAACTGACGGAATTCAAATGAATATTCATGAATGTAATTATATAATCATGATAATATATATTTTATATGTTACAAATAAAGTATCAAATTCTCTAATGATATGTGAAGTTTAAACCAGTTCTAACCCGTTAGATAAATTTTCATATAACTAAATACCGAAGTCACCGTGAATTTAAATTCTGCATATGCGCATTTCGACAACTTATGTCTCTTCAGTGCAGATAAAATATGTTGAATAAAGCCCCGTGCAATTTCTTGCCAAATCTATTCAGAATACAATTCTCGGTGTTTATCATTTATCAACAGAGAAAAAAATTACACCACTTTATCCTGATTATCGGCAAGACTCGCAATTAAAATTGTAAAATTTAACTATCTCTAGTGGATAAAATATGGTAATAAACGGGATCTTGTGGTGCAATCTATATATATGTAATGTCCTTTGTGACATGTGATAAAATCACTTCAATAGACATTTGTTTTCCCAAAGAAGGCTTCAAAGAATATCAAACATGTGGCAAAAAGTTAAATAAAGATATTTACTACACAATCAGATTACATTTAGGAAGATTTTATTTCCTCAATCCCTTTTGCATGTATACGCAATTTGCCTTTTTCTCTATTTCTATTTTCAATCAATCAATCTGCCTCTATAAGGATAACAGAATCTAGCGATGCTGAATTACATTAGACATATTGCCAGTAATTTATACTTTAATAAGATGGTATATATTGTATATCAAGTATATAACAAACATTCAATTTTAACACTTCTGCAAAGTTTCCTTTCATATGAAACATATCAACAGATGTTCATTTCAATTTCCCTAATTTGTTCATAAATAAAACGATTTATATCTAATAAGAGAGTTTAGTGGGTAACAGCTTTTCTTATAAAGATTTATTTTACTGGATTAAAAGCTTTTATGCACATTCCCACTTCAATCACATGTCTGACAGTTTTTTTTTCTAAAAAATATAAAAAGAATGATGTAACTTTGCAAGAAATAAGCCTCAGGCTAGAAAATTCCATAATATAGAACATAATATGAAGTGATTTTATACCATCTATTTCAGGAAATATTCTCATACATTTGTCTCATTTTCTGTAACATGATAGACAGCTCCATATAATTATCTACCAGGAATCAAAGCTTTTTCATAAGAAGTGTCTTTTTAAAATTATATCTTTTTTCCGATGCAGCTGATTTTGTTTTGTTTAGACAAATTCAGAATATAAAGAGACCTGCTAACATGTTTGGAAATTAAATAGATGTGGAGTAACTCGTATGTCCTTATAGAATAAACATAGCAATGAAATTACACTTCTATTGTTCTTCATTTTGAAGTCATCACAAGGCCTTCAGCAAACAGCAATTACTCATACCATACAGTAATTTTCTGAGCAGAGTTATTGTTAAATCTCAAGCAAACTACATGTACATCAAGTACAGTAGTATGCATGCAATTTACAATATGTACAGTGTACAAATATATATAATAGTGGATTACTTTCATTCCAATATTTATTACCTACTGAAAGGATATTTATACATTTGTATAGCCTATTTTCTAACAATCACAAAACATTTGTTTTAGTCATACATTATTTGTCTCTAATTCTTATGAAATATCCATTAATCAAGCTACAGTATGTCTTTTTGATTGTGACTAATGATGAATGAATATGTTGTTACATAAAATTGTTGTGGAATATTTGTTTCACAATAATACAAAACAGGTATTTTTGTGAGAGTTAGTCAAAATCATACCACTACATGTATGTAATTAATTAATAATTTTGCTACCAAAATCATGAACTGGTGTTTTTGTACACTTTTACACCAACATTATGCCAACATTATATTTTCACTTGATTAATAAAAAACAAGACTTGTAAATAGAGGATGTGATTCCATCTTCCCTGGAGATATAAGGTAAAGCTACACAGGGAAAAAAATATATGTATTATATATACAATATTAAAAAAGTTTCATTAAATTTCACCAAACTGTCTAGGAGGACGTGTCGCCACATAATATGTACCTTATGGCAGACGGAATAACGAACGGAATGTCACCATGATCACTATATACCACCCGCTAAAGCAGGGTATAACAAACAAGGAAATGATTGATATCAGATGAAGTGATTTCTTCATTTTCTTTTACATAAAATTTTAGATTTTGGATAAAATTATAAATTTTGATCATTTATCCCTTTACAGTTGTATTTGTATTATTAGAGCTGTACTATACAATCATTGAATATAGAAGTTCACAATACTATAATGAACAAGATGTGTTTGTGAAACACTATGCCCCCACCAATATTGTATACAATACAAAATTTAAGGTGGTATGGGGTCTAAAATTCTGTCAGATAGAATCTTCTGATTTTTTCATGATTTACCCTTCGTTATTAGGGCATACAATGTACAAAAAATAAAATAAAAATAAGGGGTCACCGGCCATATAAAAATGAAATATGAGATGTAAAAATCTGCTATTTTGGTTGAAATAATAGGGAAAATAAGCAAATTTTAAATCATTTTAGTTACATCAGATATAATTTTTTAAAATTTGGTATATTAATAGCTTATATACGGTCTTTCAATTTCCATCAACAAAATTTTGGGGTCTGACACCGAACTTATTTTTGAATAAATTGCAAAAAACTCATTTTTTCCTATGATTTCTATACAAATTATCTCCCCTTAATGGAACAGGAGTTAGCTGAAAGGTTCAATATTTTGTGTGGTTACTTAATAAAAGAGGCATATTTCATCAAATTTAACTATTATGAGATATTGAAAATGGTTTCGGCAACGTTCCCGTAGTGAATTCCATTTTAAGTCACATGCGCAAGAATTTTAACTCCTGTACTACCTTAATGCTAAAAATTGTGTTATACACATGCTACACTAGAAATTAAGGTTAAGTAGACATTTGTACTACATGTATATATAAGCCCCATTAGATCCATTCACATATAGAATATCAAGCCTCTTGCAATTGTAATTAATAAGCTAAAAGCAAAATCTAGATTTTGACCTTTTGACATCTGTGACATTGACCTTTGACCTGACCTTAATCAAATTTGCATAATGGTGTTTAGCTTTATATGATCAATATACAGGCTAAAAGATAAAGGCAATGTAAGTTTTTGTTAAAGTTTTCAATTTGCATGAAGCAACCTTGACCTTTGACCTGACCTAGATTTTTTGGTGGATTTTTTCACTAAGTTCTTTTAGATCTATATATTCAAATGTAGAATTTGAAACCTCTAGCATAAGCAAGTGTAATTATAAGTGAGCTATAACAAAATCTAGATTTTTGCCTTTTGACCTTGACTTTTGACCTGACAAAATGAAAAAGTGAAATTTGTACAATGCTGTTCAGCTTCATATCAACAATATACAGGCCAAATATGAAGGTCCTATCACAACTGGTTGAAAAGATATAGGCAAAGTTAAAGTTTTTGTTAAAGTTTTCATATTTTGCACTCTTTGACCTTGACCTTTGACCTGACCCCAATTTTTTTGTTGGATATGTACTAAGTTCCATTAGAACTATTCACACATATAATATCAATCATCTAGCAATTGTAATTCAAGAGCTATAGTAAAATCTAGATTTTGACCTTTGACTTGATCTCTGAGACATTGACCTTTGTTTACTTGACCTTTGTGAAAGTTGCATAATTGTGTTCAGCTTTACATGATCAATACACATACCAAATATGAAGGGCCTATCACATCTGGTTCAAAAGTTATGAGCCAGGTTAAAGTTGCAGACAGACAGACAAACAGAGACAGATAGACAGGACAAAAACAATATGCCCAGGGCATTAAAATACAGGATATTCTAGACAATTTTTTTGTCTAAAAGTTTGCTGCTGTAAGTTATACTGTGCACCTGATTACTCATTTCTTAAAGTCAATTAACAGATTCCATCATTGGTTCCTGTTAACAACCTGAACAATGTATTAAGATTTGGAAAACATTGGAAGAAGCTGAACAGAAATCAATAATTTTATAAATGCACTTCCTTGTTCATGTGCAGACAAGAATAAATTTAGAGTTGCAGTGACTTTCATAGGTACAACCCATATTGGGATCTGGGGTAACTCAGTTTGCTCCTGTTGCTCACTTTTCATGAGATATCATTTTCTCACTTTTGAAACTCAACTGTTCCTATTTTTAGTGGTGTTAAATTTTCTTGTCTTACACTAGTGAAAGACAAAAAAAAATCAAATGCAGTTTTACCAGCAAATATTATATTGAATTGTGTTTTGTACATTAGGATCTATAAGTCTTCAATTTTTTCATTGCATGGTGATCATATTGTATTTAGTTTCCGTGTTATTAAATTTTGTATCATTCGAAGTAACATTTTGCAGATCATTGCAGAAAAAAACTTCCTTCAAAATTCGGCACTCTCAGGCTTACATTCAAGATTTTATGACATTGCAAAAAGGGATGTAACTCTTTAAGTAAAGAGACGAATTGGGGCAACACTTAAATGTGAATATTTATAATTATATATTTTAGAGAGAATACAGTGAGAATTAAAATCAAACACCAGTGAAAGTTCAAGACAAGAAAATCTCTGACACCCTCGTCCACAATTTCAATCATCTCGGACCTTCAAGCTTTGTCTGAAAATAGAAATTTTACCCTTGGGTGTCTGAGATTTCCCTGTCTTGCCATTCCATTGGTGTTAGATTCTTAAAATATCTCCCTTTTCAACTTTTATCGCTTATACAATAGCCTAAATTTGGTTTTTTTTTTGTCCCTTATACAATAACCTGTAAACAGCATAAGCTACCTACAACATGTACAATATACATCAAATTCAAATAAATTTCACAAAAAAAACTTACATCAAGAGGTAACAATTTTGCTACTTTTTTTAAAGGTGTATGTATATCCTATATATTCAGATATTCATGATATTATCCTGTATTATTTGGGAAAATAATTATAATTTTTTTGGAATTTCTCACTACAGTGATAAAATTTTGAACAGAAAATCATGACAAACAGGCTATGTTGTAATGAAAATTTTAAGTAACAAGATCTTATATGAATCAAAAGAAAAAAAAAATATTATCCAATGACAAAATGTAATTTTTAATGGGGAAATTTTGGCTCATTTTGACTCCTTATATAAGGAAAATGGCAAAGAACTATGAAGAAAATGTCCACATATACTGCTGAAAGCCATTGCAAAAAAAATAGTAATGGTGCATTATATGATACCCCGCCACATTTCATAAAATTTAAAGAGGCATAATTCCAGATCCCTGTGTACTTCTAAACCCAAAATCGAACTTGGTCTGAGTTTTGTGGTAAACAACTTACTGTGAAAGTACTATTGTTCGTGGGGTTCCAATTTTCGTGGATTTCGTGGTTCGCTAAAAGCACGAATTTAAGTTCCCAACGAAATTGATTTTTTTCTGTAGAGTTCTAATGTATAGAATACCAAACCACGAATTCAAGTACCCACGAAATAGTGATATTTATGAAAACCACGAAAATTGATGTCCACGAATAAAAGTACTTCCACAGTACATACCAAATTAGAAGACAGCATGTTATTTCATTCACAAGTTATCAGTCATAAACCCTAAAATTTGCAAATTTCTAAGTTTCCAGGGGCATAACTCTAGAACCCCTTGGACCTCTGAACCCAAAATAAAACTTGGACTGAGTTTTGTGGTAAACTAGAGGTACTGCTGAACGCAGGAGGGCCCTGCAATAGGCAGTCACTTCCTTTGTACCAAATTATCAATATTTGTTTATGAAAACTTTTTAAAATAAAAAGTTAAAAAGCATTGACAAACAGGATGTAGTGGCATGGCAAACCTGAAAATAGCTTACACGATACAACTCATCATCATGAAGCTTTACATCAAATATTAAATCATTTCCAGTTGTAGAAGCCAAGAAAACTTTGACAAAAATTTTCATCCATAGAGTGGTGTAATAAAAAGTTAAAGTATCGGCAAACAGGAAGTAGTGGCATGGCAAACCTGAAAATTGCTAACACGTTACAACTCATCATCATGAACCTTTAGAATAAATATCATATCATTCCCAGTTGTAGATGCCCAGAAAACTTTGACGAAAAATTTCATTCATAGTGTGGTATAATAAAAAGTTAAAGTATCAGCAAACAGGAAGTAGTGGCCAGGCAAAGCTGAAAATTGCTTACACGGTACAACTCATCATCATAAAGCTTCAGACCAAATATGAAATCATTCCCACCTGTAGATGCCCAGAAAACTTTGATGAAACATTTTCATCCATAGAGTGGTTTAATAAAAAGTTAAAGTATCGGCAAACAGGAAGTAGTGGCACGGCAAAGCTGAAAATTGCTTACATGGTACAACTCATCATCATAAAGCTTCAGACCAAATATGAAATCATTCCCACGCGTAGAAGCCAAGAAAACTTTGACGAAAAATTTTCATCTATGGAGTGGTATAACCAGAGGCTCCCAGGCGCCTGTATCGCTCACCTGGCTTTCAGTTGCCACAATCAAACTAACATTGTAAGTTATACAGTTGATCTTCAGTTTCTCAAACTTTTGTAGCTTGAACACCTCCAATATCTTGAACTGTTTTTAAAGTCTGATCATGTTTTATTATATTTCTTTGTTGGGCTTTTTTGACAAAAAACGTTCTGGGTAAGGACCACTTTCTACACCAGTTTTGAAGTCAAGACGTCATTTTGTAAATGGCAGTCAACAAACAATTTTCAACATCGGTTTTGAAGTCGCAACATCAATATCTATTTGGAATTCAAATTTCATTGAAATCGGACAATGTTGAATTTTCCTGCCTTTTTGGCAGCCATTTTAAAAATGGCGGTCAACGAACAATTTTTAACATCAGTTTTGAAGTTACGACATCAAGACCTATTTGGAAACCAATTGTCACTGAAAACGGACAATGTTGAATTTTCCTGTTTTTTTTGGCGGCCAGTTTGAAAATGGCGGCCAACGAACACTTACCAACACCGGTTTTGAAGTCGCAACATCAATATCTATTTGGAAACCAAATTTCATTGAAATCAGACAATGTTGAATTTTCCCGCCTTTTTTGGCGGCCATTTTGAAAATGGCGGTCAAGGAACAATTTTCAACACCGGTTTTGAAGTCGCAACATCAACATCTATTTGGAAACCTAAGTTCATTGAAATTGGACAATGTTGAATTTTCCCGCCTTTTTTGGCGTCCATTTTGAAAATGGCAGTCAAGGAACAATTTTCAACATCAGTTTTGAAATCGCCACAGCATGGCAAACATTTCATCAATTTACACTTAACCTTCAATTTCTATAGTTTTG
>MJUU01048874.1:22190-40665 GCA_002080025.1 Modiolus philippinarum
GTAAATAACGACACTGTTATTAAAGCCATGTTTGACCCAAATGACCC
The DNA here is from genome assembly GCA_002080025.1 of Modiolus philippinarum. NCBI lineage: Eukaryota > Metazoa > Mollusca > Bivalvia > Mytilida > Modiolidae > Modiolus > Modiolus philippinarum. Next base: position 22,238 of record MJUU01048874.1, read on the forward strand.
CAGTGGAATACACATCAGTGAATGTGGGGCTCAAAAGATCAGACAAATTTTTAGTGAGTTCACGTCAAAATCTGACACAGTTAGTGAACCATTACTGTTTAGTACCCCAGGTAAACGCAATCGTAGTTGTATGTCAACCACCCCTGCATCGGCCGAAAAACAGGCCAAGTTACCAAAGGGTGAATGATTTTGTATTGTACATTTTTTTGAATGATTGTAAATTAACTTTTAACAACTGCAAATGTACATTTTTGTTCTTTTTTATATTATTGCGTTCATTATTATTTAATTGAGCTATATATGTCTTTACATTTAGCATCTATAAATGCAAATGGTTTGAGAAATATTAAAAAAAGAAATTGTTTTTTTGAATGGTTAAAAAGCAAAAAATACGATATTATATGTGTTCAAGAAACGCATTGTACAGATTTAGAAATTGAATCGTGGAGCAATCAGTGGAAAAGCAAAGGGGGCGGAGATAGTTTTTGGACGTGCGGAACTAGTGAATCGCGGAGTTGGCAACCTCTGACAATGAAAAATCATGTCATGACATGACATGAGATACCAAAAAGCGTGTGAAAACGCGCGACATACTTTCGGTTTATTGTACAAAATTTTAAAATTTACCAATATAAACTCCCATATTTGTATTCAACATTTGCCTGTTTTGCTGATTTTAGAACTACCTGACTAGGTACATATTTAAAACAATTACAAGTTTGGTTGAATTTACAGGACAAATAAGGCAAAAAATTAGCAGAGTTCTCAGCCTGTCCTTGATGATCAAATTATTCAACAATTGTTTTGTAGCTGGCAAGGAGGAAATGGGCTTGGACCCATTTTGACAGATAGATGCATATCCCCCTAAATCACGATCTTTTTCTTCGACTTTAAATTAATTCATCAAACTCGGAGTGCCAAATTTTGTTTTGGTATCCCTGATCCGGTACAAAAATATCATTTTCTCTTTGCACTCGTGTCTTTAGTCGTCGTACCCAACCAAGAAATTTATTGAAACGATTTAAAATCAGCTGTTTCCCCGAATTGAAGTTAGCAATTTACCGTATGGTCATGAAAAGTCCGGAGAATCACGGGGATCGATAGCGCTAATAACCAAAAACATTCGCAACGGGTGTGGAAAAGTCCAGAGAATCATGAAAAACGCGATATCGCTAATAACCAAAAACGTAAACAACGAAAAAGCTTGTAATGGCGTGTGAAGTTCTGAAAAGCGTGTACACGCCGTGTGACAAAATCTACGCGTGTAAACTGTTGAAAAAGCGTGTGTAACACGCGAAAATCATGTGAGTTGGCAACTATGGGCGTGGCAATACTACTTAGAAAACATATACCTGTGGTATCGATTTCCGAAATATATAGAGATCGTGAAGGTCGAAAACTAGAAATTAGAATTGAAAATGAAAACTTCGAAATTATACTTCAAAATGTTTATACCATGTCCGTCGGTTCAGACAGAAAACTGTTTTTGAAAAACTTAAATCTGTCGCAATATGCCTTTAAGTCTGAAAATAAAAGTAATCACTATTTGGTTTGCGGCGATTTTAATTGTACTTTAAACAAAATAGATAGATACCCACAACAAAATTCAGAGGATATTGGTAAAAATGAGTTAAATGAATTTATCACAAAATTTAATCTCTGTGACTTATGGAGAGAGATAAATCCCGACACAAAGAAATTCACATTTCAAAGGGGAAACTCTAAATCGAGAATCGACTTCTTTCTGACATGTCAGAATTTAAGTTGTAATTTAATAAATCTAAAAAATATGTCATTTTCCCTTTAGTGATCATGATATTGTATCATTAAAGGTGAAGTTACATGAAGTTGAAAGGGGCCCGGGAGCGTGGATAATGAATGATAGTGTACTAGATTCTGATAATTTTAAACAATTGTTTGAAATATGGTGGTTTAAACAAAAATATGCAAAACACAATTACGCAAATCTAAGGGAATGGTGGGACATAACTAAGGTTAAAATAAAATCTCTGTGTATGGAGATCAGTAAAACCATCAATGTAGGTAAAAATAAATTGAAAACTTTAGAAAATGAATTAGATATTTTACAATCCTATGTAAACGCTGATTGTGAAACAATAAATAAGTATAAAGAGAAAATAAAGAACATATACGAAAAACAAGCAGACGCAGCTCGTATTAGATCAAAAATAAAATGGTACGAGGAAGGTGAAAAGTCGTCAAAATATTTCTTCGATCTAGAAAGAAAAAATGGTTCAAACAGAACATGGTATCGTGTCCGATGTGAGAATGGAACTTTTAAATATGATATAGATTCCATCTTAAAGGAACAAATAAAATTTTATGAGACACATTTCACGACAGAAGGTTGGGATGAGGAAAAGGGGGAATATTTATTAAATTTTATTGAAAACAAAATAGACGATAATGATAAACAAATGTTATAGAAAGAAATAACGCTTGATGAAATTAAAAAATCAGTCTTTTTCGTTAAAAAAATCCAAATCTCCAGGAGAGGACAGTATCATAGCGGAATTTTACCAAAAATACTGGGATGTGATAAAGGATGATATGTACGAATTATTTAAAGAAATTTTCACAAATATTTGCTTATGTGAGTCTCAATACAAAGGGATGTTATCTCTATTATATAAAAACGGGGAAAGGGAAAATATCAAAAACTGGCGGCTGATAACGCTGCTCAATGCTGATTATAAAATATGTTCAAAAATTTTAGCTGAACGCTTAAAATTGATTTCAAGAAAAATTATACATCTGGATCAAAAGGGGTTTATACCGGGGCGAAATATAAACGAGGCAAATAGAATGATACATGATATTATAGATTTCTACAAAGAAAATGATAATGAAGAAGGAGTTATAATTTTCCTAGATCAACAAAAAGCCTTTGATAGAGTTGAATGGGAATGGGTAAATACATGTTTAAAAGCCTTTAATTTTGGACCAAAATTTTGTGACTGGGTACAAATGTTATTGAAATTTTCAAAAACTCGTGTAAAAAAAAACGGGTTTGTATCTAAGTTTTTTCCAATGTCAAGGTCAACGAGACAGGGATGCCCTATTGCGCCTCTGCTATATATTCTGCAAGCGGAACCAATGGCATGCGCAATGAGGGCTAACCGTGATATTAAATACTCCTATTACCTGCGGGGGACAATCAATTTATTGAAACGAAAATCAGTATGTTTGCCGACGACACACAATTATTTAACAAAGACGAAAACTCCGTTAAAAAATCATTTGAAATTTTATCCATTTACGAAAAAGCTTCTGGTTCGAAAATCAATTACGACAAAACGAAGGGTTTATGTCTTGGTAAATTGAAACGCAGGAAATTTAAATTTGATAAGATAACGTAGATAACAAATAGTTGTATAAAAAATAAAAACACTTGGTATTTGGCATGGGTTCAATATAGATGATGATAAACTATGGAAAGATAAAATAGAAAAAATAAAGAATTGTCTTCGAGTTTGGAAAACGCGTAATTTGACTTACACAGGAAAAAATTTAATAATCAAAAACCTAGTAATTTCCCAAATAGGTTTTGAAGTCGAAATGAGCGGTATTCCGGAAAAATATTTAAAAGAAATAGATAAAATTATATGGTCGTTTGTTCAGAATAATAAAACTGATCTTGTGCAGAGAAACGTATGCACAAATGGAAAAAATGAGGGAGGATTATTGGGAATGATAAACCTTAACTCTTACATCAAAAGTAAGTATATAAAAATGTTATATAAAATAATTTTCTCCGACACCCAAAGCTGGAATGCATTAGGTAAATATTATTTAAAGTCATTCGATAATAAATTTTCTGATAGCTTTTTTCTGTGTAAATGTTCAAATTTTCAAGGATTAAATTTAGAAAATATACCTTTGTATTATAAAAACGGTTCAAGAGCCTTCGGCGAGTTTCAATCTGCATTACATACAACGGACAAAGATTGTATTTTAAAAGAAAGATTATTTGGGAACGATAAAATACAGTTTCACGGAAAACCGCTTTTCTTTCCATCGTTTTCAAAGAGTAATATTAAAACAATCAATGATATTTATGACAGAATGACAAAAAAATTTAAGGATATCAATATTATTTACAATTTATTGGTGGATAAACATGATAAAAGAAACTGGATTTCAGAATTTAGTAGAATAAAGAATGCTATTCCAAATAACTTTTTGAAAATATTAAATGACGAATTTATGATAAATGATAGTCAGAAAGAGATTTATGATATATCACTTAATTGTAGCCTTCAAATAAGATTAAATTATTAATCCCTATGAATTGAAATTAAAGAGTATACAAAATGTTTTAAATCCCAGTGTAGAGCCAAAATCACAAATTAAATTGGAGAATGAGTTAGAACAAAACATTACATGGAAAATTGTTTGGTCAAAAATAGACAAATCGGTGGTTAAGAACAAAATTAAAGATTGCCAATGGAGATGTATTCATAATGTTATTTTTACAGAAATTAAACTAAAAAGAATGGGATTTTCTACAGGCAAATGTTGGTTCTGTAATATTTATTTTGAAACATTGTCACATTTATTTTATGAGTGTAGTTTTCTAGCATTATTTATTGAATACGTTAAATTGTTGTTCCATCAGTTTGAAGTCACAGAAGGAATTGAAATAAACAATAAAATTATGATATTAGGAATTTCCAATGAAATCAACGATAAAGATATTTTGGACTTCTGTAATTCAATAATATTTATTGCAAAATATGCAATATGGAAGCTCAGAAATTTGATAAAATACGAAAAAGAACAATTCTGTCAAAGTAAATTGATTAAATTATTTCAATCCAAAATCAAAGAAAATTTTAATTTATTTCTACATAAAAGCACAAAATTACAACAAGAGAAGACAAATTTAGTATTTTTTATTTCGAAAACCTTAGACCAATTTAAAAAGTGATCACTATTTGAATATTACATACAAATGTATGACTTCAATCTACAGGAAGTTTGAAATTTATTCATAAAAAATATTATTTTGTTATTAAACCATGTTGTAAATCCCAGTTAGAGTCTGGATTGCCGGGATAATTGTTAACAGGTAAATTTTGAGTAATATAAATAAAAAATAATAATAAAAGAAAAAAGATTCGGCAAACAGGAAGTAATGGCATGGCAAACCTAAACATAGGTAATGGTACATTGTCAGATATGCATGCATATGCAAGTTTTAACCTGGATATGGGATGTTGTCTCCTTCACATTTACCCCATTTCCTTTCTTTTTCATGATCCTTACATGTACAGTGACTGAGATCTGAACTCTTCAGTAAATTTGGATATTAGTCAATCAAGCAGATAAAATATAGGTCATAGTGACCAAATTTTGCCTGGATGCTGACCTTCCGTCAGGGATGCATGCATATGCAAGGTTACATGATCCTAACATGTATAGTGACTGAGATCAGAATGCGTACCTAAACTTAAATGAAAGTCATTCAAGCAGAAAATATAGGTCAAAATGACCTAGATGTAATTTTGCCAGGATGCTGACCTACCATCAGAGATGCATGCATATGCGAGGTTACATGATCCTAACATGTATAGTGACTGAGATCTGAACTAGGACATAAACTTAAATGCAAGTCGTTCAAGTGGAAATTAAGAATCTAACACCAGGGGAAGTGCGAGACAGGAAAATCTCAGACACCCAAGGGTAAGATTTCCAGTCTCCGACGAAGCTTGCTGAGTCTGAGATGATTGAAATCTTACCCGAGGGTGTCTGAGATTCTCCTGTCTCGCACTTCCACTGGTGTTTGATTTTATTTCTCACTGTATTTATCCTAAAATATACTAAAATACACAAAAAATGTCGCCCCTTTTCGTCTGTTTACACAAGGAGTTACGTCCCTTTTTGCAACGTCATAAAATCAGGAATGTATACCCGAGCGCGCCATATTTTAAAGACAATTTTCGCGTATTTTTCTGTGAAAGTTTACGTCAAATAATATATCAATTTTATAATACGTAGATTAAATACACTTTTGACCACTAATGAGGACAGATGTAGACTATATAAAACACTAATGTGCAAACACGATATTTGCCGGTAAACTGCACGTGCTTTTTTTGTCTTGTACTAGTGTAAGACAAGGAAATCTCACACCGCTAAAAATAGGAACTGCTGTGTCTCAAAAGTGAGAAAATATAGGCCAAAGTGACATAATTTTGACTGGATGCTGACCTACCATCAGAGATGCATGCATATGCAAGGTAACATGATCCTACCATGTATAGTGAACAAGATCTGAACTCAGACGTTAACTTTAATGTAAGTCGTTCAAGCGGAAAATATAGGTCAAAGTGACCTAATTTTACCTGGATGCAGACCTACAGTTAGCTCAACGCGAACTGATTCTCTCTCTCTTATCACGGATTTCGGTGTAACACGGTGTGACACGGTTAATTTCAGATTAATCTCCAAAATCCCTCCCAAACTCTTATCTCAACACCGCAAGTTTTATTGCTGTAGTGTTGAGGGCAATAAAACTTATAAATGTTAATTACCTGTCCGATTGACAAAATTAAATGATTGACAAGTTGCAAAGTCAATATTTGTGACGGTTGTAGAAATTTCAACATACTTGCTGTTAATGAAAAATCATTTTCTTGAAAATACATTTTAAGAAGTAATAATTTGATAACTGTCAGGTCCGGAAACGCTTAAAAAATTCATTTATTTGTACTGCTGCAAAAATCTTCCAACATGTGAGACGTGAGGTTTTCACTTGTTTCCCTCAAAAAACATTCTGGTCCAGACTATGGATTTAAACATTTTACAGGAACAAAATACAGTTACAACTTAATTTAAACCTCTAAAAATATTTAAAGATTTAGCGTACAGTACAAACAGAGGCATTCAGTTGAAAATCACTCAAATCCGACGTCGGTGAATTGTTTGTGAAACGGGGTGAATGTCCGACAACAAACCCGACATTCACCGACATTCACAGATGTCCGAGAAACTGATAAACAGAGGATTAACTCACCTGCTGTTGTTAATTGTACTTGTCAACATTTATCTACTTGTGTATACAAAGTAATTATCTCTAAGTGCAGTTAATTATTTTGGAAAAGCTTGCTTTTCATATTTCAAATAGTCGGAATATCGAGAGGATATTTTTTAAAAAATATTATGCGTATGGCAGAAAATAACTTATAATTGGTATGAACATCGTGAATTATATGTGACTGTCAGAACTCAAAGTTGTTAAAAGATCATATTATATAAAATAATTTGTTACTTATTAAATAATTTGCACGAATTGCGTAATTTGATTTTGTTAGGTCAAGGTTAATCTTAGTGAGTGACGACCTATAAATAGCACGCTATTAATAACTTTGAATTAAAAAAATCACACGAAAAATAGCTTCAGAGAAAATCGATATTCACATATCCTTGCAGGGAATATTTCAGTGAATATTCAGTTCCAAGAATTACTGAATATTCCCAAGGATGCTTATTTAGAAATCCTTGACATTCCATAAAAGTATTTGTTAATTTTTACACGATGTCACGCTCAACAGACGGTGAACTTTTCTCACTTTTTATGCTGACATCTTCATAAAAGTGTTTTATCCGAAAGAAGTTTCCAATAATATAAAGTTCCTTTTTGCTGCGATAATAATTTAATTCTGAAATGCCTCGGCGAATTTTGGAAGAGACCACGTCTTTGGCTCCTATTTTTGTCACAAACAATACGTGCGAGCCTATTTTAAGGGGAATCCGCTAAACTGTATTTTGATTGGTCATAAAAATAGAAATTCCATGCTTCAATACACCGATTGCGCATTTACGGGATAGCTCATTATTTTAGCTAAACAAGGAGTAATCTGGTACAAAACTGGTTCCAAGACGCTGATAGACGAAGATAGTAATTTCTTCATTTCCATTCAAGTTTCGTTTTTTGTGGGTTGGAAATGTTCCTCGTGGATTTCTTTGTCAATTGAAAACGATTTTTTACCTATATGTTGAATAACAACGTAAGATTCGTTGGTAGAAAATATCTGTCCCTTGCTCCAACGTTGGATTACGTCATTTTTCCTCCGATTGACCCCAGATGACCTCGTCGAAATGAAGAGTCAAATCCGGAATGGAAAAGATGTGCAATCCATGTATTTCGTGCAACCCGAACATTCTAGCATGTCAGTATGAGAATCTACGGAGGCTTACGTTTTGAAATTAGACGTGTTTTAACCCACTTTTCTCGGTCAAATGGAAATTGAGGAGATATATGTTTCGTCGAAGCCATCCAAATGTCTTTTTTTATTCGTGGCATTGATTAATAGGAATCGAGTCAAATCGGCACCTGGTGAAATCGGCAGTGGCAAATATAGTGAATTCGGCACCTGGTAAAATTGGCACCTGGTGATTTCGGCACCTGTCGATTTGTTCTGTATGAGAAATAAAATATGTTGTTAACATGTTTTTAATTCAACAATTAACATTATTTGATCCTTATTAAGAATGCAATTTTACTTATTATGATTTTGATTGAAAAATAAACATAATGTTTAAGAATAATTAGTATAAAACAACAAATGCCAATTAGTAATTATAATTATGTAAGCAAATCAATTGGCCTGATTGAAAAACAAACATAGGTTCGAACAATTTATAAAAGATCATAAACATGAAAAAAGGTGCTTTGAAGTTAAAGAAACTTCCAAGCTGGCTTGTTCTTGTCATTTTGAAATTAATAAATAAATCGGTGCACGTATGAAGACTTGTTTCTTGGAAGTGATCAAATTAAAGATAAAATTACACAAGACAAAATTAAAGCTAAAATTACACAAGACAAAATTTCTATCAATACATATTAAAAATACATAAAGGAATGTGAACAATGCTTTTATTGTTCTAGAGTTTCAAAACCAATAAGTTCAAAGGAAATAGTGCTCTATTGGGGTTCTTTTGTTCTTATTTCGGCGATTCTGGTACTTAATGTTTGAGCACTAACTGGTCTTGTAATTTTTCTCAATTTTCATAATACATTATGTTTTTGTTCTCTTGCTATTTCTTTATGCGGTTTACTTCTGCATATATGCCAATAATTTATGAATCAATCTTTATCTTCATTCCACTGACACTTTATCAAATCACTTGTACTACGGAACTGAAAAACTTAAAAGAGTTCAGAAGGACTCGAACCATCAGTTTGTTAAAAATGTCAGTGAAATACTAACAACTGCATCAAGAGGACTGAACAAACAAACTTGTAACGGCAGCGATAGAAAATGTCAAGGCATTAATTGATTTTGCTGCAAAACTGGACTCCAGACAATTCAATAAAAAACTAAAAAGTTTCATAAAACCACTGATAAAAAAGAATACAAATACAAGCCAGATATACCAAATGTATAAAGAAAAGGCACATTTACAATGTAGGAAAATACAATAAAAACTTGGTGCCGAATTTACCAGGTGCAAATTTCACCAGGTGCCAAAATCACCAAAGCAGGTGCCGATTTCACTAGGTGACGATTTTACCAGGTGCTGATTTAACTAGTATTCGATTAATACGTTCGGAAATACGATTTTGAAAGGGAAGTCACATGAAACCCGGTTGTCATTGAGTTTTTTTTTCCTTTTGATATAATTTAGCCTAAAACTTTTGAAGAGACGATTAGGACACTAAAACTCCGACAATTCTGGTGGAAGTCCAACTTTCACCGGCATTTATCAGTTGACCCAACAGTGACCCAACATCAAAGAAAATTACCGACGATTTTTTGGGTGAAATTTTTTCGACAATTTTGCCAGACAAACACCGACAAAACCTGTGAATTCCGGGGTGACAAGGGTGAAAATTGTCGGACCAGAGTGATTTTTAACTGAATGCCTCTGTTTGTACTGTATGTCCTGCTAACAAACATTCTTCAGTTTTATTCATTCCTTTTATAAGTAAAAGTTCCAAGATTTTCGGAAAACCCAGGTTGTAATGAATCAAGCATCACCATCAGCATGATTAGGTAAATGTCTAAAAATTGAATATGTGACAAAATAGATTTACAAAATATGAACAATTACATCTTTTTCTATGTTTCCTGTATTTTTTAAAACTTTGTGGACCCTTTCTATAGTAAAAACACACAGCAATTTTATTTCCAAAATCATGTGNTTCCAGCGAATTTTTAAGTTGCACCTCAAGATTTTCTTCCATGTTCGTTTCAAAGCTTGGATCCCATTTATAGAAAAAATACAAAAGTTGGAATCAATGACGTCACAATAGGTATAGTTCTGACGTCATGAAAAGGCTACTTTTGAACATTTTTATAGAAAGATACCAAATGTTGCAGATTTCCGAACAGTTTTCCTAACCGCAAATATAGAGCACATTCAAGAACCAGTTAGATGATTTACCAACTTATTTGTACAAATGAATTGAACCTCTCATAGAAATATTTTTGTGGTTCTTGCATGTGCACAATATTTCCTACGCAAAAAAAGTAGTCAAAATTGGTCAAATTTGTCATTTTTCTACAAATTCTTCAATTTGCCCCTTCTTCTACCATCAAAAACCCAATAATCATACATCAATATTTGAGAAATGTTACTGTTTACCGAAAAGCAAAACCCATTGAACATTTCAATGAGAATATTCGTTGAATTCAACCAAATTTATTTTTCAGGCCAAATAAGGCCCTTACCGCACCTACTCCTTTGTGGATAATACATGGTTTTATATCATAGGTTACAATGCATTTGCATGTTAAGTATTATATATGACTTAAAAAAATAAAAAAATAAAATAAAATAAAATCCCGACCTACCGACCCTATTTTTTTCAGAGGGATGACCGGAACCACACCTATTTTTTTATTTCGCCTGAGCTACCATCAGAGATGCATGCATATGCAAGGTAACATGATCCTACCATGTATAGTGAACAAGATCTGAACTCGGACGTTAACTTAAATGTAAGTCGTTCAAGCAGAAAATATAGGTCAAAGTGACCTAATTTTACCTGGATGCAGACCTACAGTTAGCTCAACGCGAACTGATTCTCTCTCTCTTATCACGGATTTCGGTGTAACACGGTGTGACACGGTTAATTTCAGATTAATCTCCAAAATCCCTCCCAAACTCTTATCTCAACACCGCAAGTTTTATTGCTGTTGAGGGCAATAAAACTTATAAATGTTAATTACCTGTCCGATTGACAAAATTAAATGATTGACAAGTTGCAAGGTCAATATTTGTGACAGTTGTAGAAATTTCAACATCCTTGCTGTTAATGACAAATCATTTTCTTGAAAATACATTTTAAGAAGTAATAATTTGATAACTGTCAGGTCCGGAAACGTTTAAAAAATTAATTTATTTGTACTGCTGCGAAAATCTTCCAACATGTGAGACGTGAGGTTTTCACTTGTTTCGCTCAAAAAACATTCCGGTCCAGACTATGGATTTAAACATTTTACAGGAACAAAATACGGTTACAACTTAATTTAAACCTCTAAAAATATTTAAAGATTTAGCGTATGTCCTGCTAACAAACATTCTTCAGTTTTAATCATTCCTTTTATAAGTACATGTAAAAGTTCCAAGATTTTCGGAAAACCCAGGTTGTAATGAATCAAGCATGATTAGGTAAATGTCTAAAAATTGAATATGTGACAAAATAGATTTACAAAATATGAACAATTACATCTTTTTCTATGTTTCCTGTATTTTTTAAAACTTTGTGGACCCTTTCTATAGTAAAAACACACAGCAATTTTATTTCCAAAATCATGTGAACTCCCTGGCCTGGATATATCAATTTGTCAGCAGAATCTGTTTGGATTTTCATGCCGATTTTTTCAAGTTTTTTCAAAAACAAATTGACTTTTTACTTTTAATTACTACCATTGGAAAAAATATAATTTTTATTAAAACATTATTGATAAAATGTTAATGACTTGCTAATTAACGACTGTGGTTACCGGCAGACGTAGACATAGACCTAGACGCGGACGAGGACGCCGGGGGTACTCCAATAGTCCCCCTCAACTTTGTTGAGGCAAACTAAAAATTGCTTACATGGTACAACTCATTATCATAAAGCTTCAGACCAAATATCAAATCATTCCCACATGTAGAAGCCCAGAAAACGTTGACGAAAAATTTTCATCCATGGAGAGGTATAACAAAAAGTTAAAGTATCGGCAAACAGGAAGAAGTGGCATGGCAAACCTCAAAATTGCTTACACGGTACAACTCATCATCATAAAGCTTCAAACCAAATATGAAATCATTCCCACCTGTAAAAGCCCAGAAAACTGTGACCAAAAAAAATTGGTGACGGACAGACGGACAAAGTGAAAACTATAGAGCACCCGCATCTCGATGTGGGGCCGTAATAAGTTACATACCAAGTTTGAAGACAATATATTATTACATTCACAAGTTATCAGTCGGAAACCCTTAATTCGCAAATTTCGCAAAATTTCAAAGTTTGAAGGGCCATAACTCCAGACGCCCTTGGACCTCTGAAGCCGAAACCGAACCTGGCCTGATTTTTGTGGTAAAAAAGTTACATACCAAGTTTGAAGACAATATGTTATTTCATTCACAAGTTACCAGTGGAGGGACAGACGGACACACTTCTGAGGGTATTGTATGTTATTTCATTCACAAGTTATCAGTCGTAAACCCAAAATTTGCAAAATTTCAAAGTTTCAAGGGGCATAACTCCAGAACCCCTTGGACCTCTGAACCAAAAATCGAATTTAGTCTGAGTTTTGTGGTAAACAAATTACATACCTAGTTTGAAGACAATATATTATTTCATTCACAAGTTATCAGTTGGAAACCCTAAAATTCACAAAATTTAAAGGGCATAACTCCAGAGCCCTTGGACCTCTGAACCCGAAATCAAACTTGGCCTGAGTTTTGTCGTAAACAAGTTACATACCAAGTTTGAAGATAATATATTATTTCATTCACAAGTTATCAGTCGGAAATCCTAAAATTCGCAAAATTTCAAGTTTCAAGGGTCATAACTCCAGACCCCCTTGGACCTCTGAACCCGAAATCGAACTTGGCCTGATTTTTGTAGTAAACAAGTTACATACCAAGTTTGAAGACAATATGTTATTTCATTCACAAGTTAACAGTTGGAAACCTTTGGGGGAAGGACAGACGGACAGATAGACAGACAGATAGACACAGGACTGAGGGTAACACATAGCGCTCAGGGTTAAATTCGAATATAAAGACCCAGCCCATGGTTAAATTTCTAATAACCATACCGGTATACCTGCCATGAATTATTTCTAAACATATACATCATGTACATTGTAGTTAAAATGTCAGTGCATCATGGCTACAAATTAATGGGTGAGGTTGAACTTCAGTACTTGCTCTGAAAAATTCCTGCAGAAACAAATCACCACAAAACAAAGCATAAGACAAACGCCAGTCAATACAAGGTTGAAATCTTATGACAAGAATGTCATCAAAACACCTTATTTATAAGCTTACAAACCGACTAAATATTTGATATAATCCAGTTCCAGTAATTATTACCCTAGTCAAGAGTTGAAGCTAAATAAGTTTTCCCCAAGAACAACTTAAATGTGTTACAGATTTTTTCAACTTGTACCAGTTATCAAGCGAATATCTTGCATAGTTTCTCGTATCATTGAAAGACGTTACTTTGTTAACTTCATTAGCCAAAGCCTTTTTCACAGAATTTACATTTGTATATCTAATGGTCACATTGACATTACGCATAAGAAGTTCAATTTCACTTCAGTCCAATTACAGACTGACTAATTGAATTTGATAAACAGTTTCCAAGATCTAAATTATAATTGAGATTTAATTTCTCACTGGAGTAAACTTTGTGGGAGTTCAGCAACCTTTACTCTGTGTGCAGATAATTACTGATAGGTAATTACGCAGTGAAGATCAAAAAATTTTGTTGGTCTACAAAAAAGTCTGTATCTTAAAAGAAAATAAAGATCAATGTGGATATTTCAAAGAAACTGAAAAAAAAAGATAATGGATCAGTAACTGTTGAAAAAATTTGACTACTGGATTCAGTTAACTTCACTGACAACTGACATACATGGTGTTTCTAAAAAGTAAAATATACATTTTGTACTTACTCAGAATAATTTTATGTTTCCACAATGCTGAAAACTGTGTACTAATTATAGCTAAAACGGGTAGATATATGAACCAGACTAAAAAATAAGCACCAAATTGTTGAAGGAACAACAGCCGATCAGGGTGTTTGCTGTTTCGTACAATCTGTCGTAATTCTACCAGAAACCACACCATAATAATAAGTCGGAAGCCCAAAGTAATATATCCTGGCCATGTTTGCCATTCATCTATATTTGATATTACATCAACTTCTGTCTAAAAATAGAAAAAAATAAATAAACAGTATATACATGTACCGTACTACATGTAGTATATCCTCAATCCTGTTATGTTTTTATTTACACGTGCATGTATCAATTATCTGTCTGTGTAGATCTTACAACTGTACATGTATATGACCTTTTTTTTAATTAAGGTATACAGGTTCACAGCACTTCTTCGGATGCAATATTATTCTTTATTGTCGGCTGGTTTCAGCATACAGGGCCCTTGTGTTGTGAATCTGTGTACGATTTTCTGAATTATCATTTATATTTTTGCGACCCTGCACACCTTTAGGTATCCACTTCCTACATGTACTAGGATCATACAATACCTTCATATAGAGACCTACACCGTTGGTTCACCGGACATCACCCCTTACTATTTTTTTTCAATTAGCTGAAAACTTTCCTGTTATATATTGTATTTCTGCACTTCATAATTACAAATTATTTGACACATGGCAATATTACACAGCAAGTCCTTTACAAGAACAAAAGATGTCTGCATGCTCGTTAATGCAAATTTATTATACCAAACTAAATGAGGTAAATGTTGACTATCATATTCTTTACCTAGGCCTTTTTAGTGTACATTTGTACATGTATGTACATGTATGTGTGATAATAAAAAAATGTGCGTTCAGCACTTTGAATTAGGTTTGATAATGATACATGTAAGTACTTTGTCAGATTACACACATGTTACATATTAAGAAGTATTAGTTTGTTAATGGTGAGATGAACAAATGAAACAGATGTGTAATCTGATCATGATTAAAAAGTGCCATATTAATTTATACAATAAATCATTTGTTTTATATGATCAGCATGAAACCATTTACACCTACTGGTAATCAATAATTCACAATCATGTAGAAATTACTTATAAAAAAATTGCAATTGTGAAACTTTTTATCTCTAAAACATTGCATAGAATCAATTTTATACAGTTCAATATTATGAGAAACTCATCATTCATACAGTCATTCTTAAATCAACTCCAGTATCAATCTAATCATGCTAATGAAAGGAATATTATGTGTAAATCACATACACTTTTTCAGGAGTTTCTGATAATTTAATAATATAAGTGCACAGGCAAATTCAGCTTTCAAAAAAGGGGTTGAAGGAGCTCCTCTTTATTTCACAAATTGCTGAAAATAATTCTGTCTGAAATTAGTTTCTTTCCAAAAACTTAAAGGGGTTTCAAACCCCCAGAACTTTAGCCCTGCAACTCTGGATCTGCCAATGAACATTCTTCATTATTCATGATAATTTTCTTCATATATATGATCTACATGACGTAGTCAGCTCTAAAATGTGAAATATTCATGTGTTTTTACTTACCAAATTCCAAATAAATAGAACACAGTTGAGAAGTGTGTATAGTCCCCATATTGAGAATACAATGGGCTTCCCTGTTATTTCCATATGTGTGATGCCCCATCCTTTGGCAATTAACAACAGTGTTAACATAAACAAACATTCTGATATCACATCAATAGCATTACCAATCACACTTATCACATAAAAACCTTTGCCATTCACAGAAAATATTATCCAATGTAGTAAATTCAATGATATTCCTGTTAATTCAAGGCTAATACTGACAGTCAAAATTTTTGTTATGATATGTTTTTGTTTGATGAAAGCATATATCCATATTGGAATAATTATTACATATAAAATGAAAAATACAGCATAACTTTCCACCAAATCATGATCCTCGAACGAGAACTGATGTTCAAATGGATTTTGATGTTTTGATGCAGGATCACCGTTGACAAGCCAAATGTCATAATCTATTTCTATATTGTCTGATGAACGAACCCATGAGCAGTTATTGTTAGTCAGATTTCTGTAACAAGCCACCATACTTAAGTACCAAAATCTGCAATAAAAAATACAAATACACTGGAACCTTTATTTCACATGGATTTGCAATGAAACATGTATACATATATGTATACAGTACAGCCAGAGACTTGTATGATAAATTGTAAAAAAAAATCACTTGAAATTTTTGAATCAATAAATCTTTTTCCCGAATGCTCTATCGACATAATTTCTTTTGCATGTCAAGTGGTAGATTGCATCACTTAATAAGTGTAAAAAGAAATCATGTTGATAGATCAAACAGGAAAAAATATAAACACATGCATATGTCATGTATGTATACCCATTTTACTAAGCAGAGTGATATGTCTATCACAGTGATTTATCTCAGTAAGTCTCTGGCTGTACTGTACTCTGAAATACAAGTTTATTTACATGTAAATATAACATACATGTATACTGCTACCAGCTATATTTGCATGTTCCATGAACATGCATGAATTGATGAATACAAAATTTAATAGTTTCCTGGCCCATGACAACATACAAGGCATAGCCTGCTATACACAGGATAAGGTTGATCAGTTTTGGCATTGGCAAAAGGTAATTAATTTTAAATAATCTTGCACCTACACATGTACATGTACAATGTACATCTATATATCATCATTGATACAAATTATGCATAAGAGATTTATACTCAGTTGACATTACAGACTGAGAGAAAAGTATGTGATTTTACATCATTTATCACAGTAAGTTTCTGGCTGTAGTGTATGCAGGAAGAGTACATGTACTTTTAGTAGTACTGATGCAACATAAATGATGGTATTTTCATATGCATTTAATGTAAATGTGCACTTCTTTAGAGTTACATGTAGATCATACACACAACTGTTGTTTAGGAGGTGTTTTCAGTTCTGTTTCTGAAGTTGATCTTTTGGAAAATGCCAATTTTCTTGCAACTGGTGATCAATCTCGAGCTCTAAAGTGACGCACACTTGAGGAAATTTCCATTACCATGTTTAGAAAAAATTGTTAAAATATCAATTGATCAATTTAATATATATAGCCCTTTCAAAAAAGTGTTGTCATCTTTTCCTGGATTTGAACTCTCCTATCAAATGGAGGTACAAACACTTCTCTTCCAGTTATCACTCGTATGGTTGGCTGATGGATTCCCTTATCGTTTTAAACAATTCTCGTCTGTTGGAATCAATTATATGACCAAGTTTGTTTTAAAGTATTCAACAGTAAAACTGTATTTGATGAGGGGTTGAATTACTACTAACATGGAATGACACACATACAGGAACAGGTAGATGTCAGGGTATTTGAACATGTTGAACAATTTACACATGTGACACTTCAGTTTACAGTGTATGTTATAAATATTCCGAGATGTCTCTGGATGAAAGTAAGGAAATACATACCATAATTACATTTCATTAATGAAAGGCCCCATGAAACATACAAAGTACAAGTGTAATTTTGTGTTTTAATCGCGAAACTACATGTAAGTTGTAGAAATGACATTACAGTTCATTTACATCGATATTTAGTATTATCAAATTATGATTATCTACTCCCTACCCCTTACGTAATGTCTTTTCCTTTGTTTTATTTTCATAGCAAAATAATGTACTTGATAATAAGTCCCATTACTTTTGCATGCACAATAAATAAAATTTTCCCTTTAAATATACCATCAATTTTGCCAAAAGTTTTGTGAACGACCTATATACGCATACTTTTTCAACAGACAATACTACATAAGTCAAATTAATAAATATCGAAGTTACTGCATATACAGATTTGATTCCTGTATGTGGCCATTTCAACAACTCATGTCTCCATTGGCAGATTCAGGGACTGTATAAACGTGAAATAAATTATTACCGAAGTTGCCACAATGTGGAATTAATGTCCACATATGGCTATTTTTACAGCTTGTGTCTCAACTGGTGGATCTAGGCTTGTACAAATATCAAAGTTACTGCAAATATAGAACTGGACATAACATGTATATCAACTTTTGTTTCCATTGGCAGATCTGTGATGGGATGCAGATATCGGCAAAACATGAAAATAGTGATGACATTCTATTCCACGTTGTACACGGCGATAAAAAACAATGTCTACAAAAGACAATGTTGCCAGAAAGATATTTGTCTGGAAGCT
>MJUU01048874.1:47569-73000 GCA_002080025.1 Modiolus philippinarum
TTTTTGAAAAAAGAAGGCAAATTGTAAAATTAAGAATAAGTGATCATAATTTGTTAATAGAAAAAGGTAGATACTTAAAGATACCTAGAGAAAATAGACTATGCCAGTTTTGCAATATTGTGGATGATGAATTACACTTTTTGTTATATTGTGAGAAAAAATTCTACTTTAAGATCAGATCTTTTCAATGTAATTATATCTGAAGATGTTAAAAATTTTAACTCTTTCACTGAAAATGAAAAAAATAAATTTTTGCTGTGCCCATCAACATTAAAGCAAGTAGAAAAAATAGGGTCCTTTATAAAACGGTCATTAGAACTGAGGACAGGGGACTCAAAACTCTGTTATTATTTTTCTTTACTTGCTTGTTTTATTTGTTAATGTCACAAACTACATGTATGTTTATATGACAATAAATATTTGATTTTGATATATTTGTACAGGATGTGTCATATCCATTTCAAATTTAGTTGTGTAAAATTTGATATAAAAATTATATGGTATTAAAAGGACTTCATTATTATTTTTGTCATGTTTTCTGTGGCTGTAAACTGCGATGTACTAATAGATTTTAGTAAATTTCTAAGAAATACTTCGTCGTTATAAGAAAGATACACGATTTTATTGTGCAAAAAATATTGTTTTTTTGTGATTTTATAAAAGTATGTTTTGAAATAATGTAATTGAACTTTCTTTGTCCCTTTCTTAATTATTCGAACCTTATTAGAGATAAGCATATTGAAGAACAAAAATACCGAGTTAATGAAACTTTAAGTTCACCTTTCACCTGCTTTGAATATACTTACGGTTGTTCTAATATGTAGTTGTCTTGTTTAAGATTTGGTAAAATATTTGACCGATACATATAAATATATTTTTTTTTCTCCCATACATATTGTTATATATTAAATTTTGATTTGTTTTTCTCTTTATATATTTCACCAATACATATAAATATACATTTTGTTACCATCAATGATCTGTGGTTACTATGTGAACAGCGATGTATTGGTCAAATATAATATACATATATAAGATTTTTCTCTTCATATATTTGACCGATATCATTTTTTTCTGTTCCTGTTTCCATCTTATTATTTGAACCGCGATGTATTGGTCAAATATTTGACCGATACATGCAACTATATATCAAATTTTTCGTTTCATATATTTGACTGATACATATAAGTATACATCCTGTCACCATCAATGATCTGTGATTAGTATACCAACTGCGACGTATTGGTAAAATATTTGACCGGCACATATATAAATATATATCATATTTTTGAATTTTAAAGTCTACTTTCCTTTACAATTTTAAAGATACAATTTCTGTGGATGTTTCAAAGACAATTGATATAAACATTTTAAAAACACAAGATTACTTTATTACAACATTGCACAAGCATTTTTCGTTGTTTCCGTAATGTCGAAAATGCAGAGATTCAAGCTTTTTTTTTGAATTGGCGACTGCCAGTTGACAGGATAATGCCAGTTGAAAAGATAATGTGTTATACAATTCTGGTTTCCGAAATGGCCCTACAACTCATTTAAATTATTGCAGTTGGAGTCAAGTTAACATATGTGTTATGGTCTCATGTTCATTTAATCCATATCCTTTCGTAAAATAATTACTAGAATTATTATTTTCAACAATTCTAGACACACACAAAAATGATTTACCTCACGATGAAAAAAAATAATCTGATGTAATATTTTCGCAATACACTGTACTTGATACAAATGATGTTCATACTTCTGAGGTGTCGGTTTTAATGAGGATATATATAAAGATAGTTTTACCCATTTTAAAGTGTGTGTGTGTGTGTGTGTGTGTGTGTAAATGCAGACCATCGTATTAATAAGATGCCGGGCTAGTGATATAAAACCGCATATAATCGGGATTGCCCTGGAAGGTAAAGCTGTTAACCAAATATAGAAGATTATTCATTATCAGAGGTAGAGCAATACAATTATATTCAGAAAGAATCTAGAAATTGACACTGGCAGTGGATTAGTATTAAACCTTGAAAAAGAAGTCAAGGAAATGAAAATGGATGCACAATTTGAAAGAACTTATTTGTTCAAATTAGGCATAAACTTAATATCAATAACAAATGATTAGTTTGGACGATTTACAGATCACTAGAGACCAAACACAAACTAGAGATAAAATTAAAGAAAAAAAACAGGTTGTCAAAAAGGGTAATTGTTTACAGATAGTGACCCAGGGTTGGAAATAACAAAATACCGAAGTTACTGTTATAATTTGTTTTCTGCATATGCGCATTTCGACAACAAATGTCTCATCAGTGCAGATAAAAAACCAAAGCTTAACCAAAAACACGTTTAAGCTGATAGAGAACAAATAACCAAAAGGATTTAAATTGGAAATCATGTTAATAATTTAGCTGGCAAACATAAAGGGAAGTATAACTCAAAAGTGACGTGGAATTAAATCAAATCAAAGTAAAAGAGGGGATTGGTGACCTATATAAAAACACAAAGGAAATAACTCCACAAAAGACAAAAATAGATGCGGAAAAACTGAAATCTTAGCAAACTTTTTTTTCATTGTGTGTTCACTGTAGAACCAAAGGGACCAAGTGTGTTCACTATAGAACCAAAGGGACCAACCACAACGCTAGACTCACAACAAAACAATGATGCTATTCCAATTACTGAAATAAAAGAAGATAATATCTTAAAACATTTGGAGTCCTTGAAGAAACACAAGTCTATCGGACCATATCATATGAGCTCAAAATTAATAACTTAACATGAAGCTTTTAATTTAATCAATCTTTTGATAAAGTAGAACTACCACTCGACTAGAAAGTGAAATAATTAAAAAAAAAAGGAAACAAGAAGATATAATAAACATATAAAAAACACAATCTATTCTCCAGAAAACAATAACGTACCTGAAATCGTCAAATTATTCAGGATGAAAGTTTGTTATAGCATACACAGAATTAAAAAGAGTGAATCCAGTTTTGGTACATTTCCTGCGTTTCAAAAATCATGGATTCCAGTATTGGTAAATTTCCCGAAACTCTCAAAGACCAGTAATGTTTGGAAATCTACCTAGCATCTATGTATTTTTGAATTCTTTTTTTTTTTGTTTAAGAATACTTTTTTCATCACATGTTTGCAAAAAATATTGATCCCAATCTTGGTAATTTCCTGAAACTCCCTAAAACTCATTAATTTTTTGAATAGACCATCTTCTTGAAACTCTTCAAGACCACATAGTTTTTCTTAATTCAACATAGCAGCCGCGTGTTTTTAATTCTTTTCAGTTAGAATATTTATTTTTGACACTTGGAATGCAAATATTCTTGATACCAGTTTTTGGAAATTTTCTGCAAAACTCTAAGACCACTTAAGTTTTCTACCTAGCAACAATTTATTTTTGAACACATTTTCCTTATAACAGCCATTTTCACTGCCCTGAAGAGACATAAGTTGTCGAAATGCGCATATGCAGAAACAAAATTCACCGTAACTTCGGTATTTTGTTATTTCAATCACCCATCTGCAAAATGTTGTTGGATTACATTTTTGGTTTACACCCTGAAACTCTGAAAGACCCTCTATAATTTGGAATTCAACGTCGGAACAATATTATTTTAAATCTTTATAAATCCAATTCAGTTATTTTCAAATCAAATCTTTATTCCAATTTTGGTAAATTTCCTGAAAGACCTCCATCAGTTTTTTGACATTCTACCTAACAACCTATATTTGTGATTTAACAATTAAACGATGTAGATAAATACACATAACAGTTTATACAAATACATGATTAAACCAAGCAATACGACAATGCTTGCTTTTATTGTTGTTCTTCATCTTGAATTTACCATGAGGCCGTCAACAATGAGCTATGCTCATACCTCATAGGAAGTTCAAGGCGGCCCCTAGCATCAGTCATTGATAAATGTCGTGCAACGCTACATCCATGTATCATCCCTTTTGTTAATAGATGCGGGGTTGTCAACAAACATTAAAATTAATCCGAAACTGTTCTTACAACTGCTGTCATCCTTCGCCCGACAAAAAGACCCATTGACAATATATAAACAACCACATGGCACTAATAGAGTCAATGGAAAGAAAACTTGGCATAATAAAACAATGAGATATGGGCACTATAAACACAATGATCAGAGCAACATTTGGAAATTACAACAAAAAAAAAATGCTAAAATTTAAAAGTATATCAATTTGAGATATAATCCCAAGAACAATTGCACCATAATTGAAATGGATAGAGAACATACATCTCTCGCATGGGTAATCTCTTTACGGACTCCACATTGCAGGAAAGACAAACTAAAGTCTTAAATAAACACTGAAAGGATATGTAGTAAATGTACATGATGCAAAGTCTCTACAAATATATGATTAAATCAAGTAATGGAACAACGCTTTCATTGTTGTTCATCTTGATGGCACCATGAGGCCTTTAAAAATGAACTATGCTCATACCTCATAGTAAGTTCAAGACGGCCCTCGCACCGGCTTTAGTGACCTTCATCGCTAAATATCGAGCAACGCTACATCCATGTATCTTCCCTTTTGTTCAAGAAAAACACAAAATTAACTGACAAAGTGTTAAGTGTATTGTCTTGTATTGTATATATGTCTTGTTACTTCTATCGAGGAGAGCTACTCGTGGCCTTCGGGCTGTTAGGGACTGTTCAATATTTATCAAAATACTGGGCCGGTGCAAATTTTTTTTCATCGTCAAAATTTCTATTTGCCCAGCAAAGCCCAATCAAGAAAAAAGTATAGACCCAGTCACTTAACAGTAAAAAAAAATCTTGTTGCCCAGCAATATTCTTACCCTATTTTAATAACAAAAAATAACAGCTAAATAATAATAATAATAATAAAAGCTTTATTTAAAGAGGGTAACACAGTTAGTCTACAACTAATCTTCCCCGAGACCCTCATGGTAGAAATAGAAATAGCCTATCAAGAGCCTTTTCAGCAGTTTTATCAGACTTTGATATTCAACATACCCTTTCAAATACATAATGTAGAATCATATCAAAGAGTCATACCAAATATTATGATTATAAAATGTTTTTTTCTGAGATATTGGACTTATACTGGCAGGGCCCTTCATGATGACTTGGTCATTTTTCTAGTGTACATTTATTGCTAAATGGCCAAAATTGTAAAAACAATATTTTTTAGAACATTAGGAAAATAAACATGGATGCATAGGAAAGTTCAATTGTGATTTGTTTTGTTATTTTAAATTTGAAAATAATACACAATTCTAAATAATCCTATATATACATGATCANAAAAAAATCATTGTGTCAATTGAAAGAATACAAAACAATGGATTTGGGCACTATAAAAAGTCAGAATACCATTAGGAAATTACAAAAATAAATAAATAAATAAATAAATAAATACACGCAAGAATTTGAAAGTATGATAGTGAATCCATATGAGATATTCTCTCAAGAAAAAGTACGCAATAACTGAATTGTGTAGAGAGCGTACATCATCTTTTTACGGAATCCTCATTTCAGGAGACAAACTCCAGTCTTAAATTAACAATGAAAGGATTTAAAGTAAATGCACACGAGACAAAGACTCTACAAATGCATGATTAAAGCAAGTAATGGAACACCTCTTTTATTGTTGTTCTTCATCATGAAATCACCGTGAGGACTTCAACAATGAGCTATACTCATAACTCGAAGCAAGTTCAAGACGACCCATAGTACCAGTTTTAGCGGAACAATATCTTATAGCTATATCAGGACGAGAACAAGTTAATCAATTAAAAAGATTTCAAGTTAAAGAGGAAATAAAGGTGGAAGGGACAACTAGGACAACGAGTTTTGATTGCCACTGGAAAATGGGGGAAATGGGTAGGGGCAGGAAATTTAGCATTCTAAACGACACCCAGTGCGTCTGCTCTCTTAAGAGAAATATAGAAGGGGTCTTTATACTGTACGGAGAGTGGCATTTCTCCATACAGTTTGGCAACAATTGTTCGCGGTCAAACTTTCCGTATTATGACTTGACTACCCTAGCTGCATAGACAGGACATTCCCCTATCCACGAACTGGGGACGCCCCGACAGCTCTGCATCCGGGGCCCTTGAAAACCCTTTCAGGTGCAGGGAAAGAATCACTATTGAAGGTACAATAATGAGCTACTCTTATTAATTTCTATTTTTGGCACGGGTTTGTTGGTGAAGTAAAGCCTTTAAAGACAGTGTGGAGAAACACCGTCCATTATGCAGTACATAAAGCCGTTCTGTATGTTTTGAAAAAGAGCAGCCTATTGAGGTGATACAGAGTAAGGCAAAATTTCCTGTCCCTACTAATTTATTCTATTTTACAGTGGCAATCCAGAATCCTTGCCGCGGTAGCCCCTTTCATCTTTTTCATAAATTAACTTGTTCTCGTCCTGCAATACTGAAATATTACTAAGTAAACTGTGATCTAATTAATCAACCAATCGTACAAATATTTCAATCCTTCTAATATAACAGCATTTTTTTAGTTGTAATGACTTTGTTATTAAAATGTGCTGAATATATCCTGCCCTGAACCCTACTTCCAAGCAGAGAATATGATGAAATAACTGTTCTATTGCTTATTCGTTAAATTTCTTCAATTGGTAAATTTTTCATTGCTCATGTGTTTAATTTTCATGTAAATGTTGATGGTTTCATATTTCTGGTTCTGGTTCAATTTCTGTGGTTTTACAAAGTTTGTATTAGCAAATGTTTTAGGATAAACTGTCTCCATTCTTACCAATAACAATAATTTGATTTGACTTATCAAAATATTTTGCTAATTTTGAAGAAGTAAATCTTTATATGAAATTTAAGATTCCATTGAATAATGGTTTAAAAACTAGAACTTTTTTGTTTTGTTCACAATAAGTGAAAGCGTCCATTGTATTCGATATTCGCTAATACTTAAAAATGGCAAATGCAAATGCCAACAATGAAACTTAATTATTTAATAATTGCCAAGTCGCTATTGAAGGTACAACAATGAGCTACTCTAATTTTGGTATCGGTTTGTTGGGGAATTAAAGACATTTAAGACAAACAGTGTGGAGAAACAGTGTAAATGATGCTTATTCTATACGTTTCGACTACCCATTTATTCCATTTCACAGCGGCAATGGCTACCCATTTATTCCATTTCACAGTGGCAATCAAAACCCTTGCCTTCCCTCTTTAATTCCTCAAGTATTTTTAATTAATTAACATGTCATCGGCCTGCAATATTGCTAAACGAACAGAGGACTCTAACTAATCAATCAATCAACAGTCATTCAAATATTTCAGTCCCTTATAATAACAACATATAAATTGTATGGGTTGTGACTTTGTTATAAAAAAGTGTTGATTAAATCTGTCACTGAAAACTTCCTTTTAGCAGAGAATAGGGCGAGTTTACTCTGTTTTATTTGACAAAAATGCTTAATAATCAAATTATATCAATCTGTCAATGTTTTTTGCTCATGTTTTGAATTTTCATATGCTTGTTGTTATTTTTACAGTTAAAAATGATAGTTAGCTATAGATATCACCAAATATGATTTAATCTGTTTTTGGTTCAGGTTCTTTGGGTATCAGCTGTTGTTTTAGGAGAATCTTGCTTCAGTCATACAAAAAAATATGATTTCTTTGTCAAAGCTTTGTTTAATTCTGAAGAAGTAGATCTTTAAATCAAATTCTAATGCAACATTTTTATAATGAAGGTTTTCATTGGTCAAAACTGACAGTCAATTTCACCATCTACACACCTGTGACAAAGTTGGTTCCCTGTTTAGTCTGGGTCCGGGGTCTGGGTCCTAATATTGTTACAAATTCACGATTTAAAAATGAACAAGAAATTGTTTTGTTGCATTAGAATCCAATAACAGTACATTATTTGAATACCAGAGGGCGTCAATCTTGATTTGACGGTCAAAATATCCGTTTATAGGTTCCGCTACGCGTCGCCTATAAACTGCATTTTGACCGTCTAATCTACGATTGACGCCCTCGGGTATTCAAATAATGTACTGTTATTGCTTAATTTTAGGTTCTTTTGAACAATGGTTTAAATATAGGACTTTATTGTTTATTAAAACTGAAAACATCCCTTGTATGTGATAGGCGCATATGCAAATATTTAAAGTGGCAAATACAAACCATGAAACTGATTTTCTTTTTTACAAATCTCTATTGATGTTATATAATGAGCTATTCTTATAATTTTTTTTGTCACGGTTTTGTCGGTGATTTAAAGCTGTGGAAGACGAACTGTGTGGAGAAACACCGTCCCTTTATGCAGCATAAATACTTATTCTATATGTTTCTGATGTGATACATATTAGGCTAAAATTCCTGTCCCTACCAATTTCTTCCATTTCAAAGTGGCTATCAAAACCCGTTACCCCGATTGTCTCTTCCATCTTCATTTCTTTCCTCTTTCATTCATCCGGTATTTTTAACGAATTAAATTTTCCCTGTCCTGTAATACTTCGATATTGGTAAATTAATTTAAAACTCTAACTAATCAATCAATCAATCATTCAAAGATTTCAGTCTTTATATAATAAAACATATGTTTGAATTTCATGACTCTGTGGTAAAATGTGCTGAATATACTAGTATCCAGTCCTGAATCCTACTTCAAAGCAGAGAATAAAGCGAATTTTATGTGTTATCAAAATTGCTTATTCGTCAAATTACATTAATCTGTTAATATTTTATTGCTCATGTTTTGAGCCTATTTTTGTAAATGTTGACGTGTTTATATTTAAAATGACATTTAGTTGCTACCAAATTAACTTAAACTGGTTCTGGTTAAGTTTCTTTGGTTTGACAAAGTTTTGTATCAGCGGCTGTTTTAGAACAAATACAAAAAAAAATAATCTTATATGATTTATCAAATTACTTTGCTAATTTTGAAGAAGTTTATCTTTAAATCAAATTTAAAACAACGGCAGTAGAATACCAAAGGAACAAAAATTGAAGTCCGAAGACATGGCAAAAAGGACGTGAAACAGTTACAATGCATGGAAATAAAACAGGCGATAACATTGAGAACCAAGGCACTCATAGTGTGAACTCCCATGAAAAGCGTAAGTGACATCAGGTGCTCCGGAAGGGTAAGCATGTCCTGCCCCGCTAGCGACATCAGTCACACTATTAGTGAGGTATATATTCTCTTGAAAGATATATTTGGTAGCTGATTGGTTAATGTCATTTTCCAACCCTGAGACAAAACAAATTAAAATCCATGGTATATGTTACTTCTCTAACCCACAAACAGTACCATGGTAAAATTTTGAAAAGCTTTTGTAAATCTCTATAGTAATCAAACACGCACAAGGACAAATCTATATAGCACAAACATCCCAAACGAAGACAAAACTAAAATTGTACAGATGATATACAAGACAACACGAAAAACTGAAGCACTGATAGTGTGAACTCCCGTAAACCAAATATTCCTTTGAACAGTTGCTTAAAAACTAGAACTTTATTCTACATAATAACGGAAAGCGTCATTTGAATGTGATAGGCGTAAAGTTCTGCAAATAACTAAATACCGAAGTTAATGTAAAATTAAGTTTCTGCATTTGCGCATTTCGACAATTTATGGCTCTTCAATGCAGTTTGGAAGACCATTAACTCAAAGATGCTTAAAAACTGAAAGAGAGCAAATAACCAAAATGATCTATATGTAAAGCCAAAATCAGCTAGGGACAGGGCTTTGCCTTAATGAGATTCCTCTTAGTTTTCAACAAAATTTACAAAAAATAGATATTGTGAAGTTCCAAACAGATTCGGCTTTCGGTCAAATATTTAAAGTAGGAATTACCAGCAGCGAAAACTAATTAATAAAGATGATTGAGAAATCTATATTGAAGGTACAATAATGACCAATCTTATATATCTTTTTTTGGTGCACTTTTTGTGTTTTTTTTAAGCCGTTGAAGACAAACTGTGTGGAGAAACAACGCTCTTCATGCAGCACAAATACTTATTCTACATGTTTCGAAAAAGAAGCATATTGAGGTGATACAGAAGTAGGCTCAATTTTCTGTCCCTACACATTTCTTCCATTTCATAGTGGCAATCAAAACTGGTTGCTACGGTTGTTTGTTCAATCTTAATTTCTTTCCTCTTTATTCCTGAAGTATTTTTTAATTAATAATCTGTAATTGTCCTGCAATACTGAAATTTCGCTAAATGAAAGAACTCTGAACAATCAATCAATCAATCAGTCATTCAAAGATTTCAGTCCCTTATAATAATAACATATACGTTTTATGTGGTATGACTTTGATATAAAAAGTGTAGATTAAATCTGTCACTGAATCCTTCTTTAAAGCAGAGAATATGGCGAGTTTATTCTGCTTTATTTGACAAAAATGCTTAATAATTAAAATATATAAATTTGTTAATTTTTTATTGCTCATATTTTCAATTTTTATCTGCACATTGACATTATTAAACTTAAAATGACAGTTAGCTAAAGGTATGATAATATTATATTCTAGTTTTGGTTCAGGTTATGTGGTATTACAAAGTTCTTTATCGGGTATCTGGCTCCAGTTATACCAACAACAATAATTTGATTTGATTGGTTTAAGCATCGTTTAATTTTGAAGAATTAAATTTTAAATAAAAATTAAGGTTCTTCTGAACAATGGTTTCAAATGTTCATAATAACTGAAAGCNTAAAGCTAATAATGATTCTAAGAATTGCCCTTTTCTGGATCTAACTATCATCGTTGACTCTGGTAAAATAAAAACTAAAATTTACGATAAAAGGGATGATTTTGATTTCAGTATTACTAATTTCCCTTTTCTTGACGGCGACGTTCCTCTAGCCCCATCCTACGGAGTTTATATTTCTCAACTGGTACGATTCGCACGCGTTTGTTCTACTCTTGACGACTTCAATGAACGTAACCTTACTATTACTTCAAAACTTTTGCAGCAAGGTTACAGATTTCATAAATTGTTAAATACATTTAAAAAGTTTTATCGAAGATATGAACATCTGACTTCTAAATATAATGTCACTCGCAAACAGCTTATTTCTAAGGGCATTTCCCATCCTCGATTTTACGGAAATGTTGTTAAAAAATGCCAGAAACTGATTAAAAATCCAGAAAAACTGGGACGTAACTTACATTCTTTACGCAATAGGGGATATCGACAGGATATTCTGCACGTGTCCGTTAAATTAGCTTTGGGATCCAGTGACCTGAGGATTTTACACACATACTGGCCTCTCACTGATACTGCCGATGTCTACTGAAATACATGACGATTCTTTACCAAACCCATTGGGAGTTTTGAATTTGATTTTCCTTCCGTAGTGCGACAGTGTTTTACCAGCAGACTAGGTTCCTTGAGCTAGCCGGCAGTTTAGCGGCGAGCACTCTTTGACCCATCTTTCAAAATTACGTTTTGTCCCCCCATTTTTCTTTTCTAGATTGTGGTCATGGAGTTAGTAGTCTACCTGTATGGGTTTTATTCGTATGTTTATTCTACGATAGGGAAACGGGACAGAGAAAGGGGAGGTTTGGGTACCCATAAACCGGTTTAACCCTACCGCTGGCTTTTGCTAGTGCCGGTACCAAGTCCGGCTGTCCCGAGTTCCTATCGTTGTTTATGTTTGTCTTTTGTATTTTTATTGTGTTTTTTTCCTTGTGCAGTTCCTATTTACTTTCTGGCATGTGGCTATGTTTTTCGGCCATTGTAGATGTTTCCTGTTACCTTTTTTATTCCATTCAAAGATTTCAGTCCCTTATAATAATAACATATACGTTTTATGTGTATGACTTAATTTGATATAAAAAGTGTAGATCAAATCTGTCACTGAATCCTTCTTTAAAGCAGAGAATATGGCGAGTTTATTCTGCTTTATTTGACAAAAATGCTTAATAATTAAAATATATAAATTTGTTAATTTTTTATTGCTCATATTTTCAATTTTTATCTGCACATTGACATTATTAAACTTAAAATGACAGTTAGTTTAAGGTATGATAATATTATAATCTAGTTTTGGTTCAGGTTATGTGGTATTACAAAGTTCTTTATCGGGTATCTGGCTCCAGTTATACCAACAATAATCTAGTTTTGGTTCAGGTTATGTGGTATTACAAAGTTCTTTATCAGGTATCTGGCTCCAGTTATACCAACAACAATAATTTGATTTGATTGGTTTAAGCATCGTTTAATTTTGAAGAATTAGATTTTAAATAAAAATTAACTTAAAGGTTCTTCTGAACAATGGTTTCAAATGTTCATAATAACTGAAAGCGTCCCTTATACGTAATAGGCGCAAATGCAAATATTTAAAATGGCAGTGAAACTTAATTAACAAAGAAAATTGACAAATTTCTATTGAAGGTACAATTGTATGCTACTCGTAAATAAATAATATACATTTTATTTTTGGCACGTGTTTGTTGTTGATTTTAAACCGCTGAAGACAAATCCTGTAGAGTAACACCGTCCTTCATGTTGTATAAATACTTATACGTTTGAAAAAAAAAATCAGCATATTGAGGCTTTTTATTTTTAGATATATCACCGACCCTTAGACAGACGTGGCTTCGGGAGTGACCCGAAGCCGCGATGTGCGTTCATGATATCGATGTTCAATGGCAGCCTACTGAGGTGATACAGAATAAGGCTAAATTTCATTTCCTACCCATTTCTTCCACTTCACAGCGTCAATCAAATCCGTTTCCCCAATTGTTTCTTCAACATTCATTTCTTTCCACATTAATTCATCCAGTATTTTTAATGAATTAACCTTTTCCGTCCTGTTATACTGCAATATTGCAAAATGAACTGAGAACTCTTAACTAATAAACTAATCAATTATTCAAAGATTTCAGTCCTTTTATAATAAAAACATATTTTATTTGATATGACTTTGTCATAAAATATGCTGAATATATACCACCCTGAATCCTACTTCAAAGCAGAGAATAAAGCGAATAAACTCTCTTTTATGTGTTATAATAATTTCTTATTCGACAAATTACATGAATCTGTTAACTTTTATTGCTATATTTTGAACTTCATTGTACATGTTGATGTGTTCATACTTAAAATGACATTTAGCTACTACCAAATATAACTTAAACTGGTTTTGGTTAAGTTTCTTTAGTTTTACAAAGTTTTGTATCAGCAGCTGTTTTAGAATAAACTGCAAATATTTACCAAAAACAATAATCTTATATGATTTATCAAATTACTTTGCTAATTATTCTTTAAAGTTAATCTTTAAATCAAATTTAAGCTTCCATCGAATAATTGCTTAAAATCAGAACTTTATTGTACATAATAACTGTAAGAGTCCTTTGGATATGATAGACGCAAATGAAAATATTTAAAACAACGGAAGTAGAATACCGAAGTAACAATCGAAATTATAATAACAAAAATCAAAGTTCATAGACATTGCAACAACGGGAACACAGAAAAACAAAGGAAAAAAGCAACGATGCAAGACAACCACAAGGCACGGAAATAAAAAAGACGACATTCAGAACTAAGGCACTCATTAAGTGAACTCGCCTGAAAAACGGGAGTGACATCAAGTGCTCCGGAGTGTAAGCATGTCCTGCTCCGCTAGCAGCACCTATGAAATCAGGAATAGCAAGCAGTGAAAAACTACTTCATAAAGATAATTGAAAAATCAACATTGAAGGTACTGTAATGAGCTACCAATTTCTTTAATTTAACAGAGCCAAGAAAACTCGTTGCCCTGGTTTTCCCTTCAATCTTATTTCTCCTTATTCCAAAAGAATTTTAATTAATTAATCTGTTATCGTCCTGCAATACTGCAATATTGCTAAATGAACGGAGAACTAACTAATCAATCAATCATTCAAAGATTTCAGTCCCTAATAAGAATATCATATGCGTTTTATGTGTTATGACTTTGTTATAAAAAGTTTGACTTAATCTGTCACTGATTCCTACTTTAAAGCAAAGTATTCTTCTATATTTGCCCCAAAAATGCTTAATAACCAAATTATATACCAAATCTGTTAATTTTTCATTGCTCATGTTTCCAATTTTCGTCTACATGTTGATGATTTTTTTTACTTTAAATGACAGTTAGCTATAGCTATGATAATAATTTAATCTATTTTTGGTTTAGATTCTTTGGTTTTACAAAGTTCTGTGTAACCTTTTGTTTTAGGAGAATCTGGTTTCAGTCACACCAAAAACAATAATCTGATTTGATTGGTCAAAGCTTTGTTAAATTTTGAAGGGGCTAATTTTTAAATCAAATTCAAGGTTCTTAAAAACTAAGACGTTATTGTTCATAATAACCGAAAACGTGCCTTGTAAGTTATAGGAGAAAATGAAAATACTAGTATTTCAAAAGTCAAAAGCCAACAGTGAAACTTAAGTAAATAAAGAAAACTGATAATTTAATATTGAAGGTACAATAATGAACTACCCTTATACATTTTTGGAACGGGTTTGATGGTGATTTAAAGCTGTTGAAGACAAATTGTGTGAAGAAACACCTTCCTTCATGTAGAATTAAAAACTTATTCTAAATGTTTCGAAAAAGAGCAGCATATTGAGGCGATACACAATAAGGCTAAGTTTCCTGTCCCTAACCATTCCTTCCATTTAACTATGGCAATAAAGCTCGTAGACCTGTAGTCTCTTCCATCCTTTTCCCTTATTTATCAAAATTTTTGATTAAATTAATTTATTCTCGTCCGGCAATACTACATTGTAGTTACATGAACTGAGAATCAATCAATCATTCGAAGATTTTACTCCTTTATATTTTCATAGCAATAAGGGTTTTATGTGGTATGATTATGTAATAAAAAATGCTGAATAAATATATCCTGCCTTGAATCTTATTTCCAAGCAGAGCAGTGACGGATCCAGGCTTTCTGTTACGGGGGAGGGGGGGGGGTCATAATTTTTCCATAAGAGGGGACCCGGAACCCATTTTTTTTAAACCCTTAGGAATTTAAAATATTTTCCAACCTGAGGGGGGCCGGGCTCAACGTCCCCCTCCTGGATCCGCCACTGCAGAGAGTAAGCGAGTTTACCCTGTTTAATTCGTTATCAAATCATCAAATTACATGAATCAGTTGAAAGTTCTTCTTTTGCTCACATTTTGAGTTTTCATGTACGTGCGGCTGATTTCATATTTAAAATGATATTTAGCTATTACCTCAAATAATAATCCGATTAATTTGATCAAAACATTGTTTAATTATGAAGAAGTAATAATTAGAATTAAATTAAAGGTCCCATGCTGGCCCGAAAACCGATTTTAATTGGAAAGTAGCAATATCTAAAAATAAAAAAAACAATGTTTAAAACTGAAAAGTATGTCCCTCTTGCATAGCTCTGCCCTTAGCTGATTTTGGTTTTCCTATTTTGATCTTATTGGTTGTTCTCCATATTTCGGTTTATAGTCTTCAAAATGTTTTGATTTTATCTGCACTAGGGATGTCAAAATGCATGAAAAATGCCCCTCGAGTATACTCGAGTACTCGGTGATCTTTTGACACAAAAATTTCTAGACTTTAAGATTCTTATCATGAAATGATATATAGCTATAACTATTGCTCAAATGCCATAACAGGAGCACCAATTACTGTTTGTGTACCATTATAGCCAATCAAGGGAACATTCTATTAAAGCGAAACTATAATACAAGTTTTCTTTAACAACTTGTTTTTGTTTAGTAACACGCTTGTATGATTAATCAAATTGTTCAAACCACAATTAACGCTTATATAAACATCTGGGGACGACACGGTTTAAATCAAATAAATTTTCAGTAAAGAATATTATTTGATCACAAAGTGTACATTTTTCGACTTTTCAGTTATTAGAAATATGACCAAACAGCCGATTTATTAAAAGGCACTATTGGTTCGCAAATTCGTCTTTAGGTTACAATCTTGCTGCTTAGCTACATGTACCTACATATTTTAGTTAAATCGATTTTTCGTATGTATGATTTTAATTTCAAATGTCGATATAAAGCTAGTCGATTTTCGTCATATGCAAATTCATTTTAAAACAACAGCAACAAATTTGCTCTAATGTATACGAAAAGAAAAGTCTGCTAAGAATTGATATGTTAAAAGTTTGTTTTATTTACAGCTACCAACAGAGTTATTTCTGTCCATGTCTTACACTTATTACGACAAAGCGTCCAGTTTCATTGTTTTTCATCATTTTTTACATTTTGGGGTGAAAGTTTTTTTTACATTTACTAATTTTTTTTGAGAAAATGAAATTGAAAATTCAAAAATGTTTTTCTTTTTCATTTTTTTTTGTTAACACAGAAATCTTGTTAACACAGAAATCTTGTTAGAAATTTTACATGATCAAAAAAGTCTTTTGGGTTATATTTGCTTTTGAATTTTCAGTATCATAGACTAACTTCACGTTTCTTTAGAGTAAATAGTGAAATACGGAGGCAGTCGTATTAACAAAGAGAATTGCAGTTTTAATGCCGTGTATTCGAGTACCAATTAGGTACTCCATATTCGTACCTTTCGAGCGACACTCGAGTATTCAAGTACTCGTTGACATCCCTAATATGCACTTATGAGACATAACTTGTCAAAATGCTCATATGCAGAAACAAAAAACAAAAACACAGTAACTTCGGTATTTTGTAATTGAATAATGATGTCATATAAACTAGAACTATGTTGTTCATTATTACTGAAAGCGTGCCATGTATATTTTAGGAGCAAATATTAAATGATAAATGCAAACATATAATCTAAGAATAAAGATAAAGACAAATCATTATTGAAGGTATCTATAAATTTAGACAAGAAAGAACCAACAATAAAAAACGAAACATGACGCAAACATACCGGTCACATATTGACGTCCAAACGATCAAAGTCAGTAACAAAGATAATCAAGGTAAATTGAAGAATACAAGCTTTCCGTTAAAATACGACAGCAATGGGTTGCAAACTGTTAAGCTTTGTAGGATTTTCTTGGTCTTAGAACCGAAAAAATATAGTGTTTTAAAGGTGAAGAAATAAGTGTATTTAACAACTGTTTTCGTTTTCAGCACTCACAATTACTCAGAAGGCGACGGCATGTCCTGGTCATCTATACTATGTTGATGTGTTATGCCAATTTATAGACTGGCGGTTCTGTTCTCATTTACTTTTATAAAGGATAAGTATATTACATGGTATATATTACACTTTTGAGTATTATGTTGATGTGTTCATATTTTAATACCACCAAATATAATTTAATCTGGTCCTGGTTTAGTTTTTTGATTTTACAAAGTTTTGTATCAGCAGCTGTTTTTGAACAAACTAGCTCCAGTCATACCAAATAACTAAATACCAAAAACAATAATCTGATATGATTTATCAAATTACTTAGCTAATTTTGAAGCAGTAAATCTTCTTAGGGGAATCTTTGAGCCCAATAAAACTAGTTAACACCGCCGCAGTAGGTTTGTGCCTGTCTTAAGTCAGGAAATTTATTAAGCATTTGTGTGTCTTGTCTGTTTTCTACTTAGTTTACTTCATGTCTATAGGAGTCTAGGATGGTGTTTATTTCACTGAACATGATTGCTCTTTATTCAGGGGCCGACTCCGACCTGCCGTTGTGTGAAGGGTTTCCTCACCGTTCATTGAAGATCTTATGGTGGCTTCGAGTTATTATTACTCCCCTTTGGGTCGTTGTCTCTTTGACACATTCCCCGTTTCCCTTCTTTGTTCTACTTTAAATCAAATTTAAGCTTCCTTTTAACAATTGATTAAAAACTAGAACTTTATTGTACATAATAACTGAAAGCGTCCTTTGAATGTTATAGGCGCAAATGCAAAAGTTTCAGTCATACCAAAAACAATAATCTGATTTGATTTGTCGAAGCTTTGTTTAATTTTGAAGGGTCTTATTTTTAAATCAACTTTGAGGTTCTTTTAAACTGTGGTTTAAAAACTGGGACGTTATTGTTCAAAATAACTGAAAGCGTGCCTTGTACTTGATAGGCGAAAATGCAAATATTTAAAATGGAAAATGCCAACAGTGAATCTTAAGTAATAAAGAAAGCTGACAATTTAGTATTGAAGTTATAGTTATGAACTACTCTTATAAATTTTTTGGAACAGGTTTGGTGGTGATTTCAAGCTGTGAAGAGAAACACCGTCCTTCGTGTAATATTAATACTTGTTCTATATGTTTCAAAAAGAGAAGCCCATTGAGTTGCTACAGAATAAGGCTAAGTGTTCCTGTCCTTACCCATTACTTCTATTTAACTATGGCAATTTAACTCGTCGCCCTGTTATCCCTTCCACCCTTTTCCTCTTATTCCTCAAGTATGTTTGATTAAATTAACTTGTTCTCGTCCGGCAATACTGCAATACAGTTACATGAACTCTGAGAACTCTAACTAATCAATTAATCAATCATTCGAAGCTTTTACTCCTTTATTTTAATAGCATCACTCCTTTATTTTAATAGCAATGAAGGTTTCATGTGCTATGACTAAGTAATAAAGATCATGCTGAATATATCCTGCCTTGAATCTTACTTCCAAGCAGAGCAGTGGCGGCGGATCCAGACTTTCTGCTAAAGGGGGACATAATTTTTCAATAAGTAGGGACCCGGAACCCATTTTTAGAACCCTTCGGAATTTAAATATTTTCCAACCTGAGGGGGGACTGGGTCCAACGTCCCCCTCATGGATCCGTCACCACAGAGAATAAAGCGAGTTTACCCCGTTTTATTCGTTATCAAATGATCAAATTACATGAATCAGTTGAAAGTTTTCTATTGATCAAGTTTTGAGTTTTCATATATGTGCGAATGATTTCATATTCAAAGTGATATTTAGCTATTACCCCAATTACTAATCGGATTTATTTGATGAAAACGTTGTTTAATTTTGAAGAAGTAATATATACTACTCAACAAAAGAAACGATACACAGATTTTATCAAATATATTATTTTACTTTTTAGCAGAAATCATAGCTCGTAGACGAATTGTATTTTCTGCACATAGGAATTAACATTATGTCCAAAAATGCCTCTTTACAAGTTCTAATCAAATCCGGTCACGGTCAAGGTCATAACCCGTATTTTCTATTTGCTATCGTAAATAGCTAGTATATCCACATTTTCTTTTTACCGAACCATCATATTTTCAAACCGCCTGACTTCAAACTTCTGTTGCTATGTCGATCATGATTTCCTCAAGCCTATTTTCCATTTTCAACTACCGTTCCCATTATCGTTAAACGCGTATTATGCGATCTTGACGTTGCGACGTCTCACGGGACCTGCTGTCACGTGATTTATCATTTGATGAGCATGTTTGCTTTAGATTAATCAATAGTCTTTAGTTTGCTCTTCTTTTCACATTACAATGAAATTCGAGGGCAAAAATCAAGATCGACGGTGTGACCGCGCTAAGTTACTGTCCAAGTGGATTTTGGATTGAACGGGGCATCGAAATATGACACTATTTTCAACTATTTAGGATGGCAAATTGTTAACATTATTAAATGTCCCAATTATTGACATCAAAAATTTTAAATCATCCATCAGTTAACGGCGAACTCGGTCATAGGGCGAAAAACTACCATTCCGGATTTTCATCGTATCCGTTTCGAAATTGATTTTAAAAATAGAATAAACAAACGCGTTTTAGCGTTGAGATTAGATTAAACATATTTATTAGGATTAGACACAAGTTATCACAACTTAATACAGTCCTTTCCTTACATAGAATACACATATTAATTATTTTTGACGTCAGCAAAACATAACTAAAAAGTTGCAATTCAAAAGAGAAAGAGAAAAAGGAGATGTTTGAACTGAAGGTGTATGCACACAAGAAAAATAAAAGTATAAGGTAAAAAGACCATGANCAAAAATATTTACAAAATAAACTGTGTATCGTATCTTTTGTTGAGTAGTATATATAATAAAAATCAAATCAAAGGTTCCGTGCTGGCCCGAAAACCGATTATATTTGGAAAATTGCAATATCAGTTTTTACACTTACTTCGGATTATAGTCTTCCAAATATTTTGATTTTATCTGCACTAAAGAGACATAAGTTGTCAAACTGCACATATACAGAAACAAAAANACACCAAAAAAAAAAACAAAAACAAACAAACAAACAAAAAACAAAAAACAAAAAACAAAAACAAAAACATTGTAACTTCGGTATTTTGTAATTAAATGCCAACCTTTAATCATTGTTGAATAAGGATAAAAACAAATCATTATAGAAGGTATCTATAAATTTAAACAAGAAAGAACCAACAAGAAAAAACGAAACATGACGAAAACATACCGGTCACATATTGACGTCCAAATGATCAAAGTCAGTAACAAAAACGATCAAGGTAAATTGAAGAATACAAGCTTTCCGTTAAAATACGACAGCAATGGGTTGCAAACTGTTGAGCTTTATAGGAAAATACGATTTCGTTTTTCTTTGTCTTAGAGCCTTTTTGTCAAACTCGAAAAAATATAGTGTTTTAAAAATGAGGAATAAGTGTATTTAACAACTGTTTTCGTTTTCAGCACTCACAATTACTAAGAAGGCGTCAGCATGTCCTGGTCATCTATGGACTGGCGGTTCTGTTCTCACTTACTTTTATAGTGGATGATTAAATTAAATGGTAATGCATTGTAACAAAATTTATATTGTTGGAAGGGTATTCGAGAGTTTAGGCGTCAAAGTGTTAAGACAAAAGTCAAGTAACTTTTCGTGTTAGTTTTGTTAAATGAAATCGTATTATATGTACTTTTTCAAGTTTACTATAACGTTTCTAGAAACATTAAGGTTTGACAATAAGTCACTGACCATTTGATTTACAGGAGGGAGAGGACTGGTATATTTTAGACAAAAAATTTCTGGCCCTGAGTTTTACCCNNCTAATGGGTTTCATTTAAATATTGGCCGGTGAAACTTAAGTAATTGAAAACACTCACCAAAACAACGATTTCATTTTTAAATACCATGCACAGCGCAAGACCGATTAGAATATAAAACAAGAGGTTGTCTGAAATGTCAGCTATCCCCACACTCCATGTTTGACACAGAAAACAGTTGTTTTATCCCGTGGGCATAATTTTTCTCAATTATTTTTTTAAATCAAACTATTGAAAGTCGTT
Source organism: Modiolus philippinarum (assembly GCA_002080025.1). Classification (NCBI taxonomy): domain Eukaryota; kingdom Metazoa; phylum Mollusca; class Bivalvia; order Mytilida; family Modiolidae; genus Modiolus; species Modiolus philippinarum. The sequence continues at coordinate 68,768 of MJUU01048874.1, forward strand.
ATTTTTACAAAACGAATTCAAGGATATATGGTTGTTAGGCAGAATTCCAAAAAAAATAAGTGCTTTTTAGTATGGTTGCAAGGTAAGATTAAAAAAAAAATAAGTGGTCTTTGAGACTTTCAGGAAATGTGCCAAAATTGGAATCAAATATTCCTTAAATCAAATTGATGGATATGTTTTTCCTAAATTAGAGAAACTATCTAAATATAGTTTCTAGATAGAATTCCAAAAAAGTGGTCTTTAAGACTTTCAGGAAATTCACCAAGATTGGAATCAAATATTTTTGAAATTCATTTAATTAAATATTTGTCCTAAACTAAACATTTTTTTTGTGTGATTCATAGGTAGAATTCAAAAACATAACAGGTCTTTGAGACTTTCAGGAAATATACCAAGAATGGAATCAAATATTTTTGAAATCCAATTGCTGAAAATGTTTGTCCTAATTGAAACAAATTCTAAAAGTGTGGTTGCTAAGTAGAATTTCAAAAAGTAAGTGGTCTTTGAGACTTTCAGGAAATTTACTAAACCTGGAAGCGCATTTTAGAATTCTAATTATTCAAAATCTCGTTTTCTTCCAAACAGTTGCTTAAATAATAATTATATGCTCAAAGTTAAAAAAAAAAATATGAGTCTTTGACATTTTCAGAAAATTTACCAAAGTTGGAACCGGAATCGAAATTCCGAAAGCTTATTGTAAATCCACAGACTGTATGCCACAATTCTGCATAAAGACTCAATCCTTAAATCCAAAAATGTAGGAGGAGTTTGTGCCACATGCCATATGTGTCAAAATCAACATCTTGGGGCCTCTTTTTTGCATCCGGATAAAAATAAAAAATCCGGAAGCTTACTTGTGGCCTCTTGTTTGCACCAAGAGCAATATAAACTAGAAAAATGTGAGCAAAGCTCATGTATATCATACCCCTGCTCCCCCGCAAAAAAGATGAAATCAAAATTTTAAATACATGGTGCACAATGGCAATGTACATTCTGTGAAAGATTCATTGGATTTCACCAAGTAGTCTAGGAGGGGATGTCGCCACAAAGTGTGTACCCCTATGGCGGATGGAATGACGAACGGACGGACGGATGGATGGACGGACGGACGGACGGACGGACGGATGGACGGACGGACGGACGGACGAACGGACGGACAGACACCATGATTACTATATGCCGCCGCTAAAGCGGGGGTATAAAAATCCGAAAGCTTACTGTGCATCGACTATATGTTACAATTCTACAACAAAATTAAATCCCTAAATCCAAAGAAAGTAGGAGGAGTTTGAGTCACAAGAAAAGTGTGACGGACAGACGGACAGACAAACGGAGGGTATAACAATATCCCCGAACTTTCTTGAAAGGGCGGGGATAAAGAAATTGTTACGCCTTATTTACAGAGTGACAGGAAATAAATTGTCATCATATAAATTCCATGTTGAGACAACGGATTGGAAATAATTCCAATATTTCAAATTTATTTCCTTTAAACTCCTGTTTAGATAACAAATAAATAAAAGCTCGCGATGTTTTACTCTGTGGACGAATAGTAATTCTTCATAACTTTCAATTCCAACTTTTTTTGTTTACAAAACCTTATGAAACAATATAAGATACTGCAAACAAACTTTCAGCATGTGTTTCATAGAACATCCGTGGATATTATGGATACATCTTTAATCTTATTATATTTGCTCACATTAAATGTAACTATGTATATAAGATACCACGTGGATAGAAATCAAAGCAAGGAAGATTATACAGATAAATTTATAGAATTAATAAGGCATATTTCATATGTTTCCATACAGAATGAAGTAATTTAGACTTGGCCAAACAACAAAATAAATTTAATTTTAAAATTTTGATGGGTGAAGAATAAGAATAGGAAGATTTCTGTACATGTTCCATTTTTGCTGAGATGTAAAATATTATTGTTGAAGAAGTTTTTTTGTCTTTATAAAATGGAGAAAATTTTATTGTCGTTTCTGTTAATTTTGATAACGGGTTGTCATGCGTCTCATTTCAGAGGAGGAACAATAAGCTGGAAGCCTGTTGGAGGGAATAAAGTAAGAATTATATTATGTAATAATTTAACATTAGAAATCATTGATTTAAATAATGAACAATGAAAATATTAATAAGTGTAATAAGTGATCTAAGAAACAACATATTTAACAACGTTTAAGTTCATATTTTTAGAATAGTTCATTAATTTTTATATATATGACACATATGTATACAATATAAAATTTTGCAATGAGACATTCCCCTTGATTTAATTCCTTTACAATTAATTTCCAAATGAACACCGAAGCAAAACAAAAGAAATAAGAAAATCCAAACTTTTTAACAACTCACATGCTCATGTATCTCGTTATTTTGTTAAAAAAATAAATTGCAATATAAGAATCACAAACAGAGAGACAACATAAACGAGATTGACGAAACAAATAGAACATTACACATGATTGACAGATGACTAACAGATTGAAACCTTAAAAAACAGAAGTAACAGGTGTCCTAGAAGGCATCAGAGGATATTTTAGCGAAATGGGTGGGTATTTTTTTGTGATAAAATGGACGTTTTAGTGACAAATATTGGATCTTTCAGCGGAAGATTTATTGGACATTTTAGCAAATCTGAAAAAAAATATAGATTGACATTTTGGCGACAGATAATTTTGCATTGCTCAAAATAACGGTAAAAACAAATATACCGAACACAGTTGTCTATGAGACAAAAAAATCAGATGGAAACCACCTGAAAAATTGTCGACAACAATGGTTCTGACCTGGTACCACTAGGCATTTCTAAAGAAATGGTTAATTAACAAATTGTAAAACATACTAAGACAGTTGAAAATTGGTACTTGAAACACATATCTCTTACAAAATAAATAAACCCTCGTTGATTTCTTCATTGAAAGAAGCTTTTGCTAACATATGAACATTTTGATTTTAATTTGCTTAATTTTCATATTTCATTTTTCTAATATAGCAAGCGGGTATTACCCCATATATTGCTTCGCTAAATCGTCCATTAATTTTTGACAGGTAACTTAGTTCATTCACTAAACTGTCGACATATTCCCTCGCTAAAATGTCCACCAGAATCGATTTTCGATAAAATGTCCTTCGCCGCCGGAAGGATAGGACCGATCTGCTCCACATATAACTTCCGTCATACAGCCAGCTAAAATATTGCGTTGAAAGTGTTCTGTAGGTGATTGTATAAATATAGAATCCACAACAGCATCGCGTGAGAAACGACATTTCTACACTAGAGATAGTTAAATTTTCAAGATTTTAAACGCTAGGCTTGCCGAGTGTTTAAAATTTTTGAAAATTTAACTATCGAGAGACATGAGTGGTCGAAATGCACAAATGCAGAATTTAAATTAACAGTAACTTCGGTATTTAGTTACCAGTATATCTCACGAGATACGGTTGTGGATTTTATTTCTCTAATGATTTCAAGGAGATTTTTGACAAAAACATAACCCCCCCCTTTCTGATGATCCGTAATAAATGTGTTCTTAGAGCGTGACGTCATCAGGCATGATCGCCTTTTTTCATGACGTCACAATGGTTAAAGTAGAAAAACAGCAAACATATTTGACGTAATAATTGAATTTAATCCAATCACTTGCCGAGAACAACATTCTCTCTAGAGAGGAGAATAATAGTTTCTTATAGACGAGTTACCAGTTGGTGAATTTTCCCGTAAAATTTTGTCGTCACAATATAGATTTTTCAACGCCACAATGTTCAGTGACGCAATTTGCTCCGATTGACCCCAGGTCAATCGGAGCAATTCATTCATAAAATGAACTAGATGTTGTCGGAAACGACAGCTATCCCCGCACTCCCTGTTTGACACAGAAAACAGTTGTTTTACACCCTTGGCATATTTTTTTCACTTTATTTCAAATCTACCTATTTTTAGTCATTATTGTTACTAAAAGAATTCTAGGATATATGGTTGCTAGGTAGAATTCCAAAAATAAGTGGTCTTTGAGACTTTCAGGAAATTTACCAAAATTGGTATCAAATATTTTTGAAATCCAATGTATAAAAATGTTCGTCCTAAGCTAAACAAACATTTTAAGTATGGTTGTTCGGTAGAATTCCAAAAAATAAGTGGTCTTTGAGACTTTCAGGAAATTTACCAAAACTGGAATCAAATATTTTTGAAATCCTATGTATAAAAATGTTTGTCCTAAGCTA
>MJUU01048874.1:82228-103971 GCA_002080025.1 Modiolus philippinarum
GGGTCCGGAGATTGGAACCCCCATTTTGACAATAATGTTTTTTAATGAATATCCTGATGTCTTACTAAGAAGTACCCCAAAAATTTTCTTTCAATTTTTAATTTGAATTCCCTGGACGCGGATTAAGCAATGCACATCAATCTAAACTTGCTTACTATAAAATATTCATTTATATTCATATTCATATATCATTTCATCTTCTAATTATATTACACATACGGTATGGAGAGAATCTAACATATAAAATTCTTGAAACGTAATACAAAAGTTGAATTACATCGGAATAAATTCAATTCAAAAATTAATAACAATTCCTGATTTTATTGAATTTGGTCACAACATAACACATACTGTTTTTCAATTGAAGTTAAAAAGTGATGGTGAGATGGCCACATTTTTGTTTCAAATGACGCATGCGTTAGATCTTTACCTCCGAGGCGAAAACGCGAAAACGCAAAAATGCGAAAACGCGAAAATGTGAAAACGTGAAAACGCGAAAATGCTAAAACGCGAAAACGAAAACGCGAAATCGCGAAAACAGGAGTGAAATTCATTTCGCGTTTTCGTGATTTCGCTTTCGCGTTTTCGCCTTCTCGATTTCGCGTTTTCGCTTTCGCGTTTTCGCCTTCTCGATTTCGCGTTTTCGCTCTGTGGAAAGTGAAAGTAGAAAACACAAAATGGCCACATCTGGCCACCATAAAAGTCGGAATCATATATACAATCAACATACAAACATGACCCGTCAACAAATAACAATAAAACAATGAGTTATGCATATATATAAATATTACAAAGACAAACATACACAACACATACATGCCAAGACACAAAAAAACATCTAAAGCAAAGCAGCACTAAATATATAAAGCACTAATGATAAAAAAGCATAGTTGTATTGCGAAAGCAACATAAAAATTAAAAGCTAGAAATAAACTGCATTATAATTAAAAAGTAAATGCAAAAGGGTAGCAGTCCCGGGACAGCAAGGCTCCAGTTATTGTCTACAAGAACTACATGAACATTTTTCTGAGAAACACCAAGAAGAAATAATATTTTTAAAGGTTCCAAGTGATGATAACAACTTAGCCTCATTGGTAATGAGTTCCATAGTATTGCTGCCTCTAAACTGAAACTCCTCTTACCATATCTTTCAGTTCTTCGTATAATAAGTGCTACTGTATTTCAATACCTAAAATTATAAGAATTATTATCTTTAATGGTTACTTAATTGTGCAAAAATTCTGGACTGGTTTTATTAATAATTTTATATGTTTATAAAGCAACAGTTCTCGTTCGGCGAATGGAAGTTTTGACTGCTCTAAAAGAAAAGTGTAAGAATTTTTGTAATCGTCATATACGAAGCGCAGTGCTCTTTCCTGGATTTTTTTCTATTTTTGTGTGTTCTTTTCACTGCAGAAATGTCATGCGATCGGACAAAACCTAAAATTTGAGAGGATAAATGAATGGTAGATTGCTAACCTTGGTAGTCTGTTTAGATGAACTCCAAATGATGTGCGGCTTTTTTTTTTACAAATATCAGAAATAGAATTATTAAAATTTAGTTTTGAATCGATTGTGACTCCCAGAAGTTTGACCTCTTTTTCACATTTTATTGTATTGTTGCTATCAAGATGAAATTGTATATTTTCTTTGTGCGTTTTTCTTCCAATGGCTATGGCTTGAAATTTGAAAAGTTTGCTTGCATTTAATTGTGAGAGAACCATTGGATGAGGAATTTACTGTCAGTTTCAAGAGAGTTTATAACTGTTGAGAGTGAAGTGTCTGATTTTGAAAGTGTGTTGTTGTCTGCATAGTTGTAAAGATTACAGTTTTTTACAAAGAGAAAGATGTAGTTTAAAAAGATTTTGAAAAGAATAGGTCCGAGAATGGATCCTTGTGGTACGCCTTAAAAATATTGAACATTATACTAGTATTTTATGTGTAAAATCAATTCAGAATTTCACATTTGTTCAGATTGTTTGAAATTGTGTACACCAGTAGTAATGTTACTATGACCAGAAATGTAAACAAAAACAACAAATCTTGTGAGTTGCAATGTTTTCTTTCACGATATATCTAAAAGTTGCAAAATCTAGCACCTAAAATCAAAATCCACCATATCTAAAAGTTGCAAAATTCTCGTCGTGTCTATAACTTTGTGTAGGTATCCCTTCCAAAGAAGGGATACCTACACAAAGGTATAGACAAGACGAGAAAAATGAATAAAAACTGATATCGGGAAGCAACAACATGACTTAAAAATAACAAACACAAATGGAACTGCATAGGAAAAACGCAACTGACAAAATACTATTGACATTCTAAATCTTCGCCTCATTAGATTGATTGATTGATATTTTACGCCAACTTAAGCAATATTTCAACTATATTGTGGCAAGAAACTGTTAAGCATATTAAACAATTATAACAAGTTTTATAAAAACATCAATACAAAACCATACAGCTTTATACAAGAAAAACAAATGTGTAAAATGTTAAAAACCTAATAGAAGAAATTTTAGTTTAACTAAAACAATATTAGATTGCCTCATTAGAGCCTCTGAAAACGTATTTAAGTGCTGGGAATAATCAGTCGATTATCTGTCTCAATTAATTTGAAAATACGACTTACTAAGCACAAGTCGGCTGTGCTGTCACATATTTAGTGAGTATTTAAAAATGCAACTTACTAAAGCGCAGGTACGCGATGCTGTCACATATTTAGTGAGTATTTAAAAAAATGCTACTTACTAACGCGCAGGTAGGTGGTGCTGTCACATTTTCAGTGAGTATCATACTCACTTAATATGTGAAAACACCGCCTACCTGCGCTTTACTAAGTTGCATTTTTAAATTAATTGAAACAGATAATCGACTGATAATTCCCGGCACTTTATTATGTTTTCAGGGGCTCTGGCTACAGAGCTGCCTGGCGCGTACCCAGATGATGGATAGGGAATGCCCTGTCTTTGTGTCGTAGTCAGGTCGTAATACTGAAAGCCTGACCGCGAACTATTATATTGTAGCCAAACTGAGTAGAGAAACGCTACTATCCTTGCAGTGTACGACCCCTTCTATATTTTTCATAAGAAGAGCAGACTCATTTGGAGTAGTATAGAAGGCTAAATTTCCTGTCCCTAACCATTTTTCCTTTTTATACGACCGCAAAAAATTTGAGGTCGTATAATGGTATGGTGCTGTCGTCGTCGTCGTCGTTGTCGGTGTTGTCGTATGTAGACACTTTTGTTTTTGGTCAATAACTTTAGTTTTTATGAAATTTTAACACACTATTTCTCGGTAAAAAAGAAAGGCTTAGGTGGGCTTTGGTAATTGTGGCCCTACCCATTTCACTAAAAGGGGTCAAAAAGGGCCAAATTGGGTTTCTTCATATATCTGGCCATATAATATTATTTTTCGGATTTTGGTGGAGATTGTTTCAGTGTAATCCTCAAAAAATTTTCAATGAAGAGTGTCAATAGATTTAACATCACCTGTACCATTCACGAGATAAATGGGGTAATTCGCTAAAAAATTATTTTTTTACATTTCTAGTCCGATTTTTCTTTTCAAAAGATTCCCGATGAAAAATCAACATGGCGCTCATCCATCAGATGATTGATAACTTGTTTCCATTCTTAGCTATGGGGGCAAAATGGGGACAAAATTTCAAATTTTATTTTACATCACAATTACATGGGATGCCTCTTGTTGTAAGCTTTCAGCAGTATGTCAACGGATTCCACATATTGTTATGTTGGAATAAAATTTAATTTTTGATCTGATTTAGTAGGATTTGTTTCTATGAATTCCTCTTGACATCAGTCTTGACTAATATGCAAACAAATTTGGTGTAGGTCTTACTGTTTCCGCACTATAAGGGCCCAGAGGAGATTGAATTTGCAAAATTGCAGATTAGCTAAAATGTTTATTTTTCATCGGATTTCATTTAGGATTTTTTTCTTTGGATTTCTCTTGTTGAAAACTTTCAGTAGTATGTAACAAATTTAATGTAGTTCTTACCGCCTAAGACCTATAAGGGATCAAAAGAGTTATTTTCATTTTTCCTAGATTACTGTCTCAAGCTCTTTATTGTGACCATCTAATTACTCTTTAAAGCTCTTTACTATGTCCACATTAAATTACACTTGTTGAAATTTCAGCGGTCGTATCATAATGCGCTCGGTGTAGCCCTTAATTCCAATGTAGTCAAAAATCATTGCCCCGGTGGTACCTTCCAACTTAATTTCTTTTTTCTTTACTTTTATCTATTATTTTTTTTTAATTAATTAACTTCTCTCGTCCTGACAGTGCAGATTATATTGCTCACTGGACGTTAAACTCGAACTTATCAATCAATCGATGATAATCAATGGACAGAAGAATAGGCGGAATACCAGAGTCCTACATGTCCCAAATTTAATTCAACGTGGTGACCCAAATCAGTTTTGTATCGAGATGCGTATGCTGGCTTGAAACAGGCTGTATGTACTAATACACGGCAAATGTGAAATCGGTCTTCTGATTAGAAAGTTACTAAACTTATAACATAAAAGATAAAAAAAATATGAAGTGCAAAGCATGGTTTGAATGAGGGATAAAAAGAGGCTTAACTGATAAACTACATGTTAATTTATTAAAATTACTGTTTCAAGTTCAATAATGATAAACAAATGCGTACAAAATGTATTCATTCTATTTCATTTGATAGTCATCTCGGAATACGTTGAGCCAAAAATATAAGTGTCATTTTAATTATTTTGAAAATGACAATANCCGAAAATAAGAAGATACATGTGCTTGTTTTAATTTAAGATCAGTTTTGTATTTTAAGACATCAATGGTGTCATAGCTTTATTTGATACAAGATTTCACCAATATGATACAATTTTTGTATCATATTGGACCCAAAGTAAACAAATTCAAATCTTAGCAGATAACAGTAAAACAGTTGAGCGATACAACCATTGCTGGTGGACTAACAGGTGGTCCCAAAGGGTATTCACCAACCCAGTAGCTACTTATTCTTTACTATGTAAAATGCGCAATACCAATAAAGGAATAGGATCATAATAAAGACTGTTTCTTAACATTCAAGCAAAAGGTCGAACAGAACCAAGAAAATGTATAATTTTTAGTTCAATGAGCTGTCCATGCTTTCCATCGCATTATTTTTTATAAGGACAGTTATGTTGTGGTTGGCCCGACAAATCTTTTCCATTGGTGACACTCTTCTATGTTCGACACAGCTTTCGCCAAGTCTTGCTCGCGGCTCTTGCAATATTGCTGCGGTCAAGTAAGTGGCAAAACTTTTAGTTTACCAAAGTTAAGATTTACATCCCAAGCTGTCTACCTTTCATTGACTCGCCGTCGTGCAAAGACAACATTGTATACATTTGTCATGTTTCCACGTCTGATATATCTACAATGTAGACATTTGACATCGATGAATCTAACACATTTTGTAAGCTTACTGTGTTAATCTTGACTTCAACACAATAAAAGTTTTGCCACTTCAATAAAAAGCATCCACTACACTTTAAGTAGTGCATGTGTAGCCGGTCCTACTACTTCGTCAGTTCCTCAAGTAAAACAAGTTGGACAGAGAGATCGCCTAAATCGGCTTGTTCCTTACTTACAAGGAGTTCGAAGAGCAGCACTATTGAAAAAATCTAGTAACAAGGTCTTGTTTTAGACTCTTGCCTTTTCTGAAGGCTGCAATAGAAAACGAACCCAGTAGTCAGTACTTCGGTGCTGGACTGAAACCGATTTATTTGGAAATTTATTGGCAATATCTGTACATTTTTGAAAATTTGGTTTAAAAGAAAGGAGTAACTCTTTGTGTTAGCTGATTTTGGCGTTTTATTTAGACCATTTCGGTGTTTGTTCTCTATAAGTTTTTATTCATCCTTTGGTTTATAGCTGAAATGTTTTGAATTGAACTGAGGAGACATAAGTTGTCGAAATGGCCATTAGCAAAAACAAAAATTCACATTTACTTCAATATTTAATTTTTCCTTTTTATTTTATTTTATTTTGATTTTTTTAAATTATTTTTGTTTGAAAGATTATGATTTACATACTGTGTTGTATGTCTTTGTAGGACCATGGTCCTGTTCTAATATCCAATCATCGTCTTGCTTTCTCCATGTATAAAATAATGATTTGAATTGTATTTATTACAGTAATAAATCAAACCTATCGTCAATTTAACTTATTTTGTTGGTATTCTTGATACAACAAGTAACCTACATTTAATATTAAATCCCATAGTATCAACTTCAAAACACTAACAAGGTCATTCCTTCGATTAGGGACAATTGGACGGAAATGATGGTCCTTTCAAAACCAGAGAAAAGAGATCCACTCACATGTATGTAGCAATATTTTCATGTAAAAATGTTGCACGATCCTCAACTTTATCTAAAACGAAAAAAGAAAAAAAAAGGTATTATGTACTATGTAAAACGCGTAAAACCAATAAAGGGAAAGGATCATACAATAGACTGTTTCTAAACAATCTTTTCCATTGATGACACTCCGTTTATGTTCGACTAAGCGATCGCTCAAACTTCGACATTTATAACTCGCGACTCTTACGGCAAATTAAGAAATGTATTATTGCTAGCGGGCCTATGCGAGTAAGAACATGAACAAACCTTGTATTGTCCAATATTTTATACCGAGCGATGGCGTTTTGAAAATTCGAAGCGGCTCTGAGAAGACAATATTTTGAATGAAACTAGAAATAATATTATGTCGGAAAATTACATGCAAAATTTTTTTTTATAAATAAAAATATCAAATACGGCGATGTTATAGTTGGTGTATTAAAGATAATAGGAAACACAAAGTCTGAAAACCACAATCACATGCCACAATCCAGCAGGGGACCACACAAGAAAAACCATAAATAAAAAAGACAAACATGGATCTTACGATAGGAACTCGGGATAGGCGGACTTGGTACCGGCACTAGCAAGAGCTAGTGGTAGGGTTAAACTGTTTACGGGTACCCAAACCTCCTCTATCCCATTTCCATATGTATAATAAACATACAAATAAAACCCTATACAGGTAGACTACTAACCCCAAGACCAAAATCTTGAGAAGGAAAGATTAAGACAAAACGTAATTCAGAAAAATTGGTCGAGGAGTGTTCGCCGCTAAACTGCGGCTAGCTCAAGGAGCCTAGTCTGCTGGTAAAACACTGTCGCACTGAAGCGGGTACAGCTGTGAGCTGGTTTCATTTACTGATTAGGAATTATTGTATGACTGTTAAATTAAGATATATTTTAAATAAACAAACATAATTTAAATTTAATAATGAAAACAATTGAAAATTTTGTGATTAAATATGGATATGTGATAAGATTTCATAACATAAGGAAAACTCATTGCAGGTAACGGCGATGTCGATTTACCCTATCGATTTCGGCTTCCTGTCTTCAAGTCAGTTGTAAATTTCTACTATTGTAATCATTTGATGCAGCTTTTTGAGTGATTCGTTTAGTTTAAAACTTAATTTTTCACAAAATATATAGTAAATGAAGTATGCAAAATGTATTATTATTGATAATTTAATGTTGTACAATACTGGTATGCTCTTTCGGATTTAGAGCATAATGATTGTCCACAAAGTAAAAGAAGAGCACCATAACAGCATACACCACACTTAAAGGAAAGGAGTGCATATAAAACATCTCTTTAGCTTAAAAGCTTAGCCGGTCCTACTACTTCGTCAGTTTCCCAAGTTAAAGGACAAGTTAGACAGAGAGATCGCTTACATCGTCTTGTGCCCTTGTACTCACAGGGAGTTCTCAGAGGAGCTAGTAAAAAGGTTTTATATGTTTTACTTTGTCTTGTTCATTGCACACTCTTACCTTTTCTGAAGGCTGCAATAGGAAACGAACCCAGTAGTCAGTACTTCGGTGCTGGACTGAAACCGATTTATTCGGAAACTTATTGGCAATATCTATAAAGTTTGAAAATTTTGTTTAAAAATAAGGAGTAACCTTTTGTGTAAGCTGATTTTGGCGTTTCATTTGATCCTTTTGGTATTTGTTCTCTATTAGCTTTTATTCATCTTTTGGTTTATAGTCTTTCAAATAGGAAAAAGAAGGGAAATGGGGAATGTGTCACAGGGACAACGACCCAAAGGGGATTAATAACAACTCAAAGCCACCATAAGATCTTCAATGAACGGTGAGGAAACCCCACACCAAACGGCAGGTCGGAGTCGGCCCCTAAATAAAGAGTGTTTTGAATTGGACTGAGGAGACATAAGTTGTCGAAATGGCCATCTGCAGGAACAAAAATTTACAGTAACTTCAATATTTGGTTATTCCTTCATATCTTATTTATTTTGATTTTTTTTTAATTATTTTTTTTGAAAGATTATGATTTACAGATTGTGTTGTATGTCTTTGTAGTACCATGGTCCTGTTATCTTCCTGTCATTCTAATAGCCTATCATCGTCCTGCTTTCTCCATGTTCAAAATAATGATTTAAATTGCATTTATTACAGTATTAAATCAAATCTATCGTCAATTTAACTTCTTGATACAACTAGTAACCTACATTTAATATTAAATCCCGCAGTATCAACTTCAAAACACCAGTAATCTTACAATAAGAAATGGCAAAGATGTGTCAAAATTAATTCGTATTCTAATTTTGACATTAATGAATTGCAATAGATCATGATATTGGTAAAATATCCAAATAGCCCTTGAATACCATCTTTAGATTCATTTTTGTATTACTTTCTCGATTCTGATGGTGGAATAAGCATAACCAAGACGGTGGATTGTTTTCAAATAAAGAAGAAGTTGCCAACATTTCATAACCCAATATAAAACCTGCATATTCAGAGTACACACAATCCCTCTTTCAGTACATTTTTCGTTTAATTTTTACCATTATCAATTTAAATTGTAGAATTTCTTCATAAATTACAGAATATGGAGAAGATGCGCGTAAAGTCTTTTGAATATAAGAATTAACAGTTACGATGACTCTTGTGAAACATATACATGTTGAAAGGGGACAGTAGAAAGAAAAATTAAACATTTGGTAAAAATCAATAAAAAGAGGTTAATCAGATTTTTTAAGATCAATTGCTACATATGAAATTAAGTTATTGATAGTATGAAAATCCAAAATTCTTTAATGAAAAACAATAATTTACTCTTGATGATTAAAAATTTGATAAATAATTTTGTTCGAATTTGATAAATTTATTTTATTCGACAAATCTTTCTTGAGCTTTTTTCTCCTGTCCCAAGTCAGGAATATGTTGGTGATTGACTTGTCCGTGTCTTCTTATAAAATTTTAGTTTCTTTATATTTGGGTTATTGGATGTGGTTTGTTTCCAGTGATTTATCCACTTTTTTACCCTTTTGGGGCCATTTAGGGCTTGCTTTATGGTGTGAGGTTCCTCACTAGGTTGAAGACCGTACGGTGACCCCTAGATGCTTTGTTCTGGGTCGTTTTAACCTGGATATGGGATGTTGTCTCCTTGACATTTACCCCAATTTCCTTTCTTTTCAGATATATAACAGGAAGAACACTTTTTCACAGGAAACTATTTTGGCTTATAGAATAACGCGTAGGTAATAATTTTTGGAGGATAAGTTTTAAATACAAACTCCTGGCCATTTCCTTCAGGCAAGAATTGCGACGGGCAAACAGCACAACATTACATTTAATTTGCTAGCATCACAGTTCAATCTTTTCCCTCTAGAAATAATATTGTCGGTATAAGTGGCCCGGGGACAATCTTGGGATTAAGAAAATGGATCTATATGGCTTATGTGTATAAGTAAGTAAATTTTATTTAGAGCCGGAATCATACATACAATCAACATACAAATATGAGCTCTTAAGAGCTCTCAACCCGACTTCATATTATAAAAACAAACAACAATAAAACAATGAGTCATGTATAAATGTTACAAAGACAAACATACTCAACACATACATGTCAAGACAAACAAAAAACATCTAAAGCAAAGCAGCACTAAATATATAAAGCACAATTGATAAAAAGCATAGTTAACGAAAGTAACATAAAAATTAAAAGCTAGAAATAAACTGCATTATAATTAAAGAGTAAAATCAAAAGGGTAGCAGTCCTGGGGCAGCAAGGTTTCAGTTATTGTCTACAAGAACTGCATGAACATTTTTCTGAGAAACACCAAGAAGAAATACAATTTTTAAAGGTTCCAAATGATGAGAACATCCTAGCCTCATTAATAATGAGTTCCATAGTCTTGCTGCCTGAAAACTGAAACTCCTCTTACCATATCTTTCAGTTCTAAGTCGAATAAGTGCTACTGTATTTTCATACCTAAAATTATAAGAATTATTATCTTTAATGGTTACTTAATTGTGCAAAAATTCTGGACTGGTTTTATTAATGATTTTATATGTTTATAAAGCAATAGTTCTCATTCGGCAAATGGAAGTTTTGACTGCTCTAAAAGAAAAGTGTAAGAATTTTTGTAATCGTCATATACGAAGCGCAGTACTCTTTCCTGGATTATTTCAGTTTTTTTGTCTTCTTTTCACTGCAGAAATGTCATGCGATCGGAAAATAGCTTAAATTTGAGAGGATAAATGAATGGTAGATTGTTAATCTTGATAGTCTGTTTAGATGAACTCCAATTCTCTTTATGACATTTAACTGACGTGCGGCTCTTTTTTTTTACAAATATCAGAAATATGATTATCAAAATTTAGTTTGTAATCGATTGTGACTCCTAAAAGTTTGACCTCTTCTTCACATTTTATTGTATTGTTGCTATCAAGATGAAATTGTATATTTTCTTTGACCTTTACTACTTTACTACTTACTAAAGCGCAGGTATGCGGTGCTGTCACATATTCTGTGAATATCATACTCACCAAATATGTGAAAGCACCGTCTACCTGCTCTTTACTAAGTTGCATTTTTAAATTAATTGAAACAGATAATCGACTGATAATTCCCGGCACTTTAATATGTTTTCAGGGACTCTGGCTACAGAGCTGCCTGACGCGTTCCCAGACGGTGGATAGGGATTGCTCTGTCTTTGTGTCGGAGTCAGGTCATAATATTGAAAGCCTGACCGCAAACTATTGTATCCAAACTGAATAGAGAAACGCCACGATCCTTGCAGTCTACGACCCCATCTATATTTTTCATAAGAAGAGCAGACTCACTTGGAGTAGTATAGAAGGCTAAATTTCCTGCCCCTACCCATTTTTCCTTTTTATACGACCGCAAAAAAAATTTAGGTCGTATAATGGTAAGGTGCTGTCGTCGTCGTTGCCGTTGTCGTCGTTGTCGGTGTTGTCGTCTGTAGACACTTTGTTTTTGGTCAATAACTTTAGTTTCAGGTGACCAATCCTTATGAAATTTTAACACAATATTACTCGGTACAAAAGAAAGGCTTGGATTGGTTTTAGTAATTGTGGCCTCATCCGTTTCACTAAAAGGGATCAAAAAGGGCCAAATTGGGTTTCTTCATATATCTAGCTATAGAATATTATTTTTCGGATTTTGGAGGAGATTGTTACAGTGTAATCCTCAAAAAATTTTCAATTAAGAGTTTTTTTAACAGATTTAGATCACGTGTACCGTTCACGAGATAAATGGGGTAATTCGCGAAAAATTTAATTTTTTAAAATTTTTAGTCCGATTTTGATGCAGTTTTTTTGCAATAGATTCTTTATGAAAAATCAACACGGCGCTCAACCATCAGATTGATAACTTGTTTTCTTTCTTAGCTAGGAGGGGCAAAATGGGGACAAAATTTCAAATGTACAGATTACCTAAATTTTTTATTTTTCATCAGATTTCCATGGGATGCCTCTTGTTTTAAGCTTTCAGCAGTATGTCAACGGATTCAGCATATTGTTATGTTAAAATAAAATTTAATTTTTGATCTGATTTAGTGGGGTTTGTTTCTATGAATTCCTCTTGGCATCAGCCTTGACTAAAATGCCAACAGATTTGGTGTAGGTCATACTGTTTCTGCACTATAAGGGCCAAGAGGAGGTTAAATTTGCAAAATTGCAGATTAGCTAAAATGTTTATTTTTCATCGGATTTCATTAAGGATTTTTTCTTTGGATATCTCTTGTTGAAAACTTTCAGTAGTATGTAACAAATTTAATGTAGTTCTTACTGTCTAAGACCTATAAGGAATCAAAAGGGTTATTTTCATTTTTCCTAGATTACGGTCTCAAGCTCTTTATTGCGACCATCTAATTAAATAAATACTCTTTAAAGCTCTTTACTATGTCCACATTCACTTTAAATTACACTTGTTCAAATTTCAGTGGCTGACACTGCGCTCAGTGTAGCCATTAATTGCAATGTCAGTCAAAAATCTTTGCCCCGGTGGTAACTTCCAACTTAATTTCTTTCTTCTTTACTTTTATTTTTATTTTTTTTAATTGACTTCTCTCGTCCTGACAGTGCTGATTATATTGCTCACTATACGTTAAACTCGAACTAATCAATCAATCGACTGATAATCGATGGACATATGAATAGGCGGAATACGAGAGTCCTACATGGCCTAGGTTTAATTCAACGTGTTCACCTAAATCAGTTTTGTATCGAGATTCGTATGCTGGCTTGAAACAGGCTGTATGTACTAATACACGGCAAATGTGAAATCGATCTTCTGATTAGAAAGTAACTAAACTTATAACATAAAAGATAAAAAAAATATGAAGTGCAAAGCATGGTATGAATGAGGGATAAAAAGAGGCTTAACTGATAAACTACATGTTAATTTATTAAAATTACTGTTTCAAGTTCAATAATAATAAACAAATGCGTACAAAATGTATTCATTCTATTTCATTTGATAGTCATCTCAGAATACGTTGAGCCAAAAATATAAGTGTCATTTTAATTTGAAAATGACAATATGTTATTATTTTGAAAAGAGCACCAATTTAATTAATGATAGAGTGGAAATAGCTAAACCTTTGAGTCGAAAATAAGAAGATACATGTGCTTGTTTTAATTTAAGATCAGTTTTGTATTTTAAGACATCAATGGTGTCATAGCTTTATTTGATACAAGATTTCACCAATATGATACAATTTTTGTATCATATTGGATCCAAAGTTAACAAATTCAAATCTAAGCAGATAACAGTAAAACAGTTGAGCGATACAACCATTGCTGTGGACTGTTAGTCCCCAAGGGTATTCACCAACCCAGTAGCTAGTACTTCGGTGCTACCCAGAAAACAAATTTCATTTGAAAACTTGCAATGTCTTATTTTAAGAAAATTTTGTTCAAAATTAAGGAGTACCTCCCTCTTGCATAGCTCTGTCCTTAGCTGATTTTGGCTTTTCTATTTAGGCCTTTTTGGTAGTTTGTTCTCTATCAGGTTTAACACATATTTTGGTTTATGGATTTCCAAATGTTTTGATTTAATCTGCACTGATGAGACATAAGTTGAAATGCGCATATGCAGAAACTAAATTATCAGAAAGTTCGATATTTTATTATTTGAAAGTGTCTTGCAATTTTTCATTCTGTCTGAATTGTCAGGGATGGTCCTTAAAGTCTTTCATTCTCAGTGATACTTATAACGGTCAGTTCCTATAGTGTTGAGTATTTCTGAATATATATAAAAAAAAATTAACATCTCATTGAAATTGAGAATTTGTTTTTATAAATGTTTTTATTGAAACAAAGTAAAATAGGCCATAATTAATAAGGAAAAAGGAAAACACGCACAAATTAAAATGCAATAGGGACAGAAATACAGGCCAAAAATCTTCGACTAGGTGAAGTCGGACGGAAATTAGTCTTGATTGTCCTTTCAAAACCAGAGAATGGAGATCCACTGATGTGTATGCAGTTCAATTTACATGAATAAAAATTCTAAACTTTATCTAAAACGAAAAAAAAAACAAAAAACGAAAAAAAAAAACAAAAAAACATTTTATTCTTTACTATGTAAAGTGCGCAATACAAATAAAGGAATAGGATCATAAAAAAAGACTGTTTCTTAACATTCAAGCAAAAGGTCGAACAGAACCAAGAAAATGAATAATTTTTAGCTCAAGAGCTCTCGATGCTTTCCATCGCATTACTTTTTATAAGGACAGTTATGTTGTGGTTGGCCCGACAAAAATATTCACCTACTGTATCATACTTGGCAATCTTTTCCATTGGTGACGCTCTGCTATGTTCGACACAGCTTTCGCCAAGTCTTGCTCGCAGCACTTGCAATATAATAAAAAGCATCCACTACACTTTAAGAAGTGCATGTGTAGCCGGTCCTACTACTTCGTCAGTTCCTCAAGTAAAACGACAAGTTGGACGGAGAGATCGCCTAGATCGGCTTGTTCCTTTTTACTTACAAGGAGTTCGAAGAGCAGCACTATTGAAAAAATCTAGTAACAAGGTCTTGTTTTAGACTCTTACCTTTTCTGAAGGCTGCAATAGGAAACGAACCCAGTAGTCAGTACTTTGGCGCTGGACTGAAACCGATTTATTTGGAAATTTATTGGCAATATCTATACATTTTTGAAAATTTGGTTTAAAACAAAGGAGTAACTCTTTGTGTTAGCTGATTTTGGCGTTTTTTGGTATTTGTTCTCTATAAGCTTTTATTCATCTTTTGGTTTATAGCTGAAATGTTTTGAATTGAACTGAGGAGACATAAGTTGTCGAAATGGCCATCTGCAGAAACAAAAATTTACATTTACTTCAATATTTAATTATTCCTTTATATTTTATTTTATTTTGATTTTTTAAAATTATTTTTGTTTGAAAGATTATAATTTACATACTGTGTTGTATGTCTTTGTAGGACCATGGTCCTGTTATCTCTTTATCATTGTAATATTCAATCATCGTCTTGCTTTCTCCATGTATAAAATAATGATTTAAATTGTATTTATTGTAACAGTAATAAATCAAACCTATCGTCAATTTAACTTATTTTGTTGGTATTCTTGATACAAGTAACCTACATTTAACATTAAATCCCATAGTATCAACTTCAAAACACTAACAGGTCATTCCTTCGATTAGGGACAATTGGACGGAAAATGATGGTCCTTTCAAAACCACAGAAAAGAGATCCACTCACATGTATGTAGCAAAATTTTCATGTAAAAATGTTGCACGATCCACAACTTTATCTAAAACGAAAAAAGAAAAAAAAGGTATCATGTACTATGTTAAACGCGTAAAACCAATAAAGGGATAGGATCATACAATAGACTGTTTCTTAACAATCTTTTTCAATGATGACACTCCGTTTATGTTCGACTAAGCGATCGCTCAAACTTCGACAATTATAACTCGCGGCTCTTACGGCAAATTAATTAAATAAAATGTATTATTGCAAGCGGGCCCTATGCGAGTAAGAACATGGACAGACCTTGTATTGTCCAATATTTTATACCGAGCGATGGCGTTTTGATAATTCGAAGCGGCTCTGAGGGGACAATATTTTGAATGAAACTAGAAATAAAATTATGTCGGAAAATTGCATGCAAAAAAAAAACTTTTATAAATAAAAATATCAAATACGGTGATGTTAAAGTTGGTGTATTAAAGATAATAGGAAACACAAAGTCTGAAAACCACAATCACATGCCACAATCCAGCATGGAACCACACCAGAAAAACCATAAATGACAAAAGACAAACATGGATCTTACGATAGGAACTCGGGATAGGCGGACTTGGTACCGGCACTAGCAAGAGCTAGTGGTAGGGTTAAACTGTTTACATGTACCCAAACCTCCTCTATCCCATTTCCCTATAGTATAATAAACATACAAATAAAACCCTATACAGGTAGACTACTAACCCCAAGACCAAAATCTTGAGAAGGAAAGAATAAGACAAAACGTAATTTAGAAAAATTGGTCGAGGAGTGTTCGCCGCTAAACTGCGGCTAGCTCAAGGAGCCTAGTCTTCTGGTAAAACACTGTCGCACTGAAGCGGGTACAGCTGTGAGCTGGTTTCATTTACTGATTAGGAATTATTGTATGACTGTTAAATTAAGATATATTTTAAACAAACAAACATAATTTAAATTTAATAATGAAAACAATTGAAAATATGGATATGTGATAAGATTTCATAACATAAGGAAAACTCATCAGGTAACGGCGATGTCGATTTACCCTATCGTCTTCAAGTCAGTTGTAAATTTCTACTATTGTAATCATTTAATGCAGCTTTTTGAGTGATTAATTTAGTTTAAAACTTAATTTTTCACAAAATATATAGTAAATGAAGTATGCAAAATGTATTATTATTGATAATTTAATGTTGTACAATACAGGTATGCTCTTTCGGATTTAGAGCATAACGATTGTTCACAAAGTAAAAGAAGAGCACCATAACAGCATACACCACACTTAAAGCAAAGGAGTGCATATAAAACATCTTTTTAGCTTAAAAGCTTAGCCGGTCCTACTACTTCGTCAGTTTCCCAAGTTAAAGGACAAGTTAGACAGAGAGATCGCTTACATCGTCTTGTGCCCTTGTACTCACAGGGAGTTCTCAGAGGAGCTAGTAAAAAGGTTGTATATGTTTTACTTTGTCTTATTCATTGCACACTCTTACCTTTTCTGAAGGCTGCAATAGGAAACGAACCCAGTAGTCAGTACTTCGGTGCTGGACTGAAACCGATTTATTTGGAAACTTATTGGCAATATCTATAAAGTTTGAAAATTTGGTTTAAAACTAAGGAGTAACTCTTTGTGTTAGCTGATTTTGGCGTTTCATTTAAAGCCTTTTGGTATTTGTTCTCTATAAGCTTTTATTCATCTTTTTGTTTATAACCTTTGAAACGTTTTGAATTTAACTGAAGAGACATAAGTTGTCGAAATGGCCATCTGCAGAAACAAAAATTTACAGTAACATCAATATTTAATTATTCCTTCATATTTTATTTATTTTGATTTTTAAAAAAAATATTCTTGTTTGAAAGATTCTGATTTACACACTGTGTTGTATGTCTTTGTAGGACCATGGTCCTGTTATCCCTTTATCATTCTAATATCCCATCATCGTCCTGCTTTCTCCATGTTTAAAATAATGATTTACAGTAATAAATCAAACCTATCGTCAATTTAACTTCTTAATACAACTAGTAACCTACATTTGATATTAAATCCCACAGTATCAACTTCAAAACACCAATAAAGTCATTAAAAATATCTTACAATAAGAAATGCCAAAGATATGTCAAAATTAATTTGTATTCTCATTTTGATATTAATGAATTGCCAAAGATCATGATATTGGTACAATATCCAAATAGCCCTTGATTACCATCTTTAGATTCATTTTGTATTACTTTCTCGATTTTGATGGTGGGATAAGCATAACCAAGTCGGTGGATTGTTGTCAAAGAAGAAGTTGCCACCATTTCATAACCCAATATAAAACCTGTATTTTCGGAGTACACACAATCCCTCTTTCAGTACATATTAGACTTTTTCGTTAATTTCTTTACCATTAATAATTTAAATTGTAGAATCCATGCATTAAGATTTCTTCATAAATTACAGAATTTGGAGAGGATGCGCGTAATGTCTTGTGAATATAAGAATTATCAGTCACGATGACTCTTGTGAAACATATACATGTTGAATAGAAAGAAAAATTAAACATTTGGTATAAATCAATAAAAGGAGGTTAATCAAACTTTTTAAGAATAATTGCTACATATGAAATTAAGTTACTGATAGTATGAAAATCCAAAATTCTTTAATGAAAAACAATAATTTACTTTTGATGATTAAAAATTTGATAAATAATTTTGTTCGAATTTGATAAATAAATTTGTTCGGATATGATAAAAAAATTTGTTCGAATTTGGTCAATAAATTTGTTCGACAAATTTTTCTTTAGCTCTTTGATAATGAAGACAAATTCAAAAAAAAAATTCTTAATTCCAAAAATATTTGAAAATAAAAGAATAAAAAAAAATAAGGTAAATCAGATTAATATAATATAGGCTAAAATTATGTCTGTTAAAATCTGTTCGGTATGTTTTTACTGGCAAGATGCATTTTTTCCCAGGTGGAATTTAAGTTTAAGATGGGCTGGACGTATGGTAGAGGTCCAGGATGTACAGAAACCAAGATAGGACAATATGTAAATAGCAATTTTATTGGGGACAAAAATTGGAAATGTGTGAATGGGTGTGCTACTAAAATAAATAAAACACCAGCCGTGGGAACAGCCTTTTATTACTGTACAGCAGCCGACAAAACAGAGAACTGGGAACAGGGAGAAAATTCATTTGAATACACATTTACCGGAACTGGTCCTTTTTATGTCAGGTGAGTGTTTAATCGTGAAATTAGTTAAGGCACGGTATCTTTTGATTCCAGGGAATAAATCCCCCCTTGACTATTGTTATAAAACTTGGCGATAAGTATTTTCTGCCCCGCATGAAAATTCCATCCACTTGTCTTCAAAATCAAAAGTTTGTGCCTTTACTGTCAGATAAACACACGTTTTAAAACTTGAACAATTTTTGCATTAGATACTGTGGGTCTCTTATCATATTCGAGGGACGTATGATAAGAGACCCACTGCATCTGATTTACATAGGAGTTGGGGACCGACGACCATTTAACTGGAAGAGGGGGGGGGCTATGGTTTTTTATCATAAAAAATATTTTGAATCTGATTTTATGTGAAAAAAATATTTTGGCTGCCAAAATGATGAAAAAAAATTTCTGAATGGGGCTTTCTGCCCCAAAAAATAATGTTAATTTTGAAAAAAAATATTTTGTCGATACGCGTGCAAAAAATAAATAATTTCTGTCCAGAGAAAAAAAACCATAACCCCCCCCCTTTTCAGGTTAAATGGTCAGTCATATGTGTTATCTTCAGCAATAAAATGTTTCAAAATGCAATTAACCAGATGTAGTCGAAGATGCCATGCAATCAACTATTTAAAAACTATCTTATTATAGTGTTAAAAATTACTTGTCACTTATCAGTAGGAACTGTATGGACAAAATACCCCGACTTAAATCATCTGTTTTTTACAGTTTTATTGCCAAAACCTGTAAAATTCACTGATAGAAGATAACTCTCCTATGTAAATTTGAAAACATTCCACCAAAAACCCAAGTTAACAATACAATACTTCAAACTTAGAGTTTGCACTGAAAAACAAGATGTGTTTTTAAAACAATTAATCCTTCGAGTAGCAGTTCTGAAAAAGCTTTAACCTGAATAGTAATTTATGTGCCCCAAAGATCAAATATTCTGATATCATCTGAAAGGTCTTACATTAGACACCTATGCTTTTCACTAACCATTCAGAAGATATACATATTGTTAATTTTTTTATGTAGTTGTTCACATGCCAAGGTCACGGTCACAAGGAAAAATATTCTGGTATCAAATAAAATGTCTTACCAAAAGAAATACATATGCAAAATATGAATACTATCAATTACCATTTAAAAGATTAATCCCATGCAGATAAACAGACAAACAGACAGACAGAACAAAAACAACTTGCCCTCGACCTTGCCCTCGAATCTTCGATTCCGGGGAGGGGGATATGTAAATATGTATTTATATCTTTCTCATATATCACTGAAACATTGATTTGACTTCAGTTATGTTGGTGCTATGTGGATGACATTAAGTGTTGCCTTCAGTGACTATAGAGGACAGTGGAATTTACAGACCATTATAAATCTGGGACAACGAAGTGACACAGGACGTCCCAATTCAAGTCCAGTTACAGCTAGTAAACCTCTGTACACGTAAGTTTATTGTACTGATAACGAAACAAGAGGGTCTCAAAAGCCTGTATCGCTCACCTGGGCCATGGCTGACACAATATGTCAAAATAATCCCAGCGTTTAAGGGTCTCATTTTCAAGTTTGTTGATAGACATTGATGTTATTTGATTCAAAATTAAACTATGTCCCCCATTGGCAGCTATTTTTGATGGGGTGTAGACCCACTGTCACCTTTCTTGAAGAAGACCATCTAAGGATCATTGTGCCGCACTTTGGTTCCAATTGGCTTAGTATTTTCAGAGGAGATCTTTGAATGATTTCCCATGGAGTCCAAGGTTCTGACTGCCATCTTGGATGCTATGCGGACATGCCGGACACATTTTATGAAGGGGACCAAGTAAGGAACAATGTTATCAAGTATAATTCCAATTGGCCATGTACTTTCAGGGGGAGAAGATCTTTGAATATGTTTCCCTATAGGGTCCAATGTTAAAACAACGTTCCCCACTGGCGGCCATCTTGGATATGCTAGGACTTGCCCAACGCATTTTTAAAAGGGGTCACCTAAGGACCATTATGACTACCGGTAAGTTTGGTTCCAATTGGTCCAGTATTTTCAGAGAAGATTTTTTGCAATATTGTTCAATTTTCAACAAAGTGCCCCGCTGGCGGCCATTTTGGACGAAGTGCAGACTTGCGGGACACAATTTTTAAACGGGACCACCCAATAACTATTGTGACCAGGTTTGGTTCCAATTGCCGCAGTGGTTTCAGAGAAGAAGAACTTTGAATGCTTTCCCGTAGGGTCCAATGTTAAAACCGCGTTCCCAGCTGGCGGCCATCTTGGATATGATACGAACATTTTTTTAAAAGGGGCCACCTAAGGACCATTTTGACCAAGTTTGGTTCCAATTGGCCCAGTACTTTCAGAGAAGAAGATCATTGAATATATGGTCCATTTTTCGACACTGGTGGCCACTGGTGGCCATCTTGGATGGCGTGTTGACTTGCCGGACACACTTTTTAGAGGGAAACACTTGAGGACTATCGTGACCAAGCTTGGTTCCAATTGGTCCAGAGGTTTCAGAGAAGATGTTTGATTGATAATTTCCGACGGACCAACCATGGACACAATGATCACAAAAACTCACCACTGCAGAGCCAGGTCATCAATGAAGTCAATGCATGGTATGAAGCCTAATTGCTCTTTAATAATTGAACAGGACATGATATATACATGGTAGGCAAACAAAATTCACTGAGGGACAATATACATATACAAAATTTATTAAATTGTGAAATAAGTAAAGATTAAGGTTATTTTGCAAAAAAAAAAATAGTAAAAATTTGTACAAAAACACTTTTTTTGCTCTTGATTATGTAACAAATAATTGTTTTTAATAAAGTGATAGCAGAGAATTTCTGTAAAACTTAAAAGAGAAAAGTAAACCAAAAAAGACTTGAAAACATAATTTAAAGGGAAATAACCCATAACAATATATGGCATTGGAATTTTTTTTTGGTGAAAAACAGTCAATAACTCCTACATAGGCATTTGGATTTTCTTAAAAAATTCAGAGTATGTATATCTTGATATGCTGAGCGTTTTTCCAATGAACACTTTACCTCTATCTGTTACAGTTTTTGAAATAAAAAATAAAAAATACACAAATTTTGAAAATTTTACGGAAAAAAGGCTGTAACTCTGAGACTGGTTTTCAGATTTTCTTCAAAATTGCAGGGCAGATAGATCTCAGCATTCTGAACAATTTTACCCCATGTCAGATTTTAAATATCTGCAACGGTTTTTGATTTTTTGTCAAAAACAGCAATTTACCCCTATGTTCTATTTTTAGTAACAACGGCCATGTTGTTTGGTCCGCGGACTAACCGAACACATTTTTTAAACTACATACCCTGGTGATGACCCAGGCCAAGTTTGGATTAAATTGGCCCAGTGGTTTCAGAGGAGAAGATTTTTGAA
>MJUU01048874.1:105129-116127 GCA_002080025.1 Modiolus philippinarum
GAGAAGATTTTTTGCAATATTGTTCAATTTTCAACAAAGTGCCCCGCTGGTGGCCATTTTGGACGAAGTGCAGACTTGCGGGACACAATTTTTAAACAGGACCACCCAATAACTATTGTGACCAGGTTTGGTTCCAATTGCCGCAGTGGTTTCAGAGAAGAAGAACTTTGAATGCTTTCCCGTAGGGTCCAATGTTAAAACCGCGTTCCCAGCTGGGGCCATCTTGGATATGATACGAACATTTTTTTTTAAAAGGGGCCACCTAAGGACCATTTTGACCAAGTTTGGTTCCAATTGGCCCAGTACTTTCAGAGAAGAAGATCTTTGAATATATGGTCCATTTTTCGACACTGGTGGCCACTGGTGGCCATCTTGGATGGCGTGTTGACTTGCCGGACACACTTTTTAGAGGGAACCACCTGAGGACTATCGTGACCAAGCTTGGTTCCAATTGGTCCAGAGGTTTCAGAGAAGATGTTTGATTGATAATTTCCAACCATGGACACAATGATCACAAAAACTCATCACGGCAGAGCCAGGTCATCAATGAAGTCAATGCATACTATGAAGCCTAATTGCTCTTTAATAATTTAACAGGACATGATCTATACATGGTAGGCAAACAAAATTCACTGAGGGACAATATACATATACAAAATTTATTAAATTGTGAAATAAGTAAAAATTAAGGTTATTTTGCAAAATAAAATAGTAAAAATTTGTACAAAAACACTTTTTTTTTGCTCTTGATTATGTAACAAATAATTGTTTTTAATAAAGTGATAGCAGGGAATTTCTGTAAAACTTAAAAGAGAAAAGTAAACCAAAAAAGACTTGAAAACATAATTTAAAGGGAAATAACCCATAACAATATATGGCTTTGAATTTTTTTTTGGTGAAAAACAGTCCATAACTTCTACATAGGCATTTGGATTTTCTTAAAAAAAATTCAGAGTATGTATATCTTGATATGCTGAGCGTTTTTCCAATAAACACTTCACCTCTATCTGTTACAGTTTTTGAAATAAAAAATAAAAAATGCACAAATTTTGAAAATTTTACGGAAAAAAGGCTGTAACTCTGAGACTTGTTTTCAGATTTTCTTCAAAATTGCACGGCAGATAGATCTCAGCATTCTGAACAATTTTAACCCCATGTCAGATTTTTAATATCTGCAACGGTTTTTGATTTTTTGTCAAAAACAGCAATTTACCCCTATGTTCTATTTTAGTAACAACGGCCATGTTGTTTGGTCCACGGACTAACCTAACACATTTTTTAAACTACATACCCTGGTGATGACCCAGGCCAAGTTTGGATTAAATTGGCCCAGTGGTTTCAGAGGAGAAGATTTTTGAAAAAAAGTTCATGACGGACGGACGGACGACGGACGCCAAGTGATGGCAAAAGCTAACCCTGTCATAGCCAGGTGAGCTAAAAAGTATGGTGGTCTTCATATATTTTTTCAATTCCAAATTAAAAATACTTGTACAAATTTAAAAAAATAAAAGTAAATTGAACGAAAGCATCTCCGGAGAGCCTTTCCCTTTTAGTTCTTTAAAAAGTTTTTCTAGGCACTCTTTGTGTACTTTTCGTGTTGCCAACAGTTTAAAGACCTTAATTAATCATTAATCATTACTTAGGAAATAAAAGCCCATACTTTTTAAACACACAAATATTTACTTGAAACTTTGTCAGATATAGGTTAATTAACGACCTTTCTAGTCTTAAGAAGACAACGAGCAGCCAACAAACAGTGCATCTCTTTTAACCGATCTGTTTCCCCACTCTTATGAGGCTGATTCTTCTAAATAAAGATAAAAACAAGCCCCAAGCCAAATCGTTTAATTTTAACTTGCGTTATACAGATGGTATGTTGTCGCTAAACATCATCTGATCTATCAAAATGAGATTGAAAGTAAGTATACTGCAGACACTACCACGTCGGCATCATTCCTTAACATTCATCTTGAAACAGAGGAAGACTACAAACTAAGTTGCATGACAAACAAGATGACTTCACTTTTCCAATAGTAACATTCCTATAGCTATGGCATATGGAGTTTACATCTCCCAACTCAGTCGTTACTCAAGGACCATTAGTCTATACAGTCACTTCTTCGATAGAGTCCGGTTGCTCACAAATAGGCTACTTTAACACGGGTATGTTACCAAGAACTTGAAATGCCAGAAGAAGTTTTACGATCTTTTGGATCCATATGAACTATCTGTTTCTCAGATGAAAACATATCTTCCCTGAATACTCCTGTAACAGATTTATTTGTATACGTAAATATCAATACATCAATACACTGAGAGGGAATCAATTATTAATGACCAGTGTTGAGCTGATGGTGATTTATATATTTAATCGATTTGTAGCGCTTCAGGTTAATTTATTTTCGCCAATTAAAATTTATTTCTACAATTTTCGTATAGGAAAATTGTAAATGCACTTCAATTTCATGAATAGTTTGTTTTTATGTGGTATATATTTATTTCAACGGGTTTAGAAATCTAGTTTTCCTTCCTACTGGTATCCGTTTTGTTCATCTGTATGTAGGTTTCCATTTTGCTGTGTTATCTTTGTATCTTTTTGTTTCCTATGTTGCCATTGTTTTTCGATTATCCGTGTTTGGATTGATGTATCGGTTCTCACGGTCTTACTTCTGAGATTCTTTGTTATGTGTCGCATATGGTTTTGTTGAATGATTATTTCGATTATATCATATGATATTATACACAAGTTGTCATAATGCGCATATGCAGAAACAAAATTTACAGTTACTTCGGTATTTTGTTATTTATTACCACTGGACCGATGCCTCTGCTGGTGGACTGAAAGTCCCTGAGGGTATTCACAACCCAGTAGCCAGTACTTCGGTGCTGACCCGAAAACCGATTGAATTTGGAATCTTGCAATATCTTAATTTTAGAAAATTTTGTTTAAAACTAAGGAGTATCTCCCTCTTGCATAGCTCTGTCCTTAGCTAATTTTGGCTTTTCTGTTTAGATCTTATTGATTTTTTTGTTTTCTTTCAGTTTTTACATGTATTTCGGTTGATGGGCTTCCAAATGTTTTGATTTTATCTGCACTAAAGAGACACAAAGTGTCGAAATGCGCATATGCAGAAACAAATTTACAGTAACTTCGGTATTTTGTTATTTATTATAAATATAATTTACCATAATTTTTATTCTAACTAATGGCCAAGGAGACACTGATAAACAAATCATTATTTGTCTTTTTAATATTCAAATTTTAACATACTTGTTTATTACCAATAACACTGCAATAATATTGCAATATGCTAGATAANCCGGGACGAATGTCCGGAGAGCTATTGTCATACCCCCGGCGTCGGCGTCGGCGTCAGCAAAACTTTAACCTGGCTTGTGGAATTGAGACCTGAAGAGCTAGGATGTTGATATTTGGTATGTGACTTCCTTGTGATCAGAGCTTTCTGATGGTACCATACTTGTAGACATTTTGACCTTGACCTTGCCATGAGGGCAATTTTTAATAAACTTTAACCTTGCCTCTAGAAGGTAGGGTGTTCATATTTGGTATATAACTTCCTTATGATGAGATATTTCTTCTTGTACCATACTTGTAGACATTTTGACCTTGACCTTGCCATTAGGGCAATTTTCAAAAAACTTTAACCTTGCCTCTAGAAGGTAGGCTTTTATTAGTGGTAGGGTGTTCATAATTGGTATGTAACTTTTTAATGATGAGAGCTTTCTTCTGGTACCATACTTGTAGACATTTCGACCTTGACCTTGCCCTGAGGGCAATTTTTAAAAAACTTTAACCTTGCATATAGTAGGTAGGCAATTAGCGGTAGGGTGTTTATATTTGGTAAGTAACTTCCTTATGATGAGTGTTTTCTAGTGGTACCAAATTTGTAGACATTTTGACCTTGACCTTGCCCTTAGGGCAATATTAAAAAAAAACTTTAACCTTGCCTCTAGAAGGTAGGCATTTAGTGGTAGGGTGTTTATATTTGGTATGTAACTTTCTTATGATGAGAGCTTTCTTCTGGTACCATACTTGTAGACATTTTGACCTTGCCCTGAGGGCAATTTGTAAAAAACTTTAAACTTGCCTCTAGAAGGTAGGCCTTTAGTGGTTGGATGTTTATATTTTGTATGTAACTTCCTTATGGTGAGAGCTTTCTTGTGGTACCATATTTGTAGACATTTTGACCTTGACCTTGCCCTGAGGGCATTTAAAAAAAATCTAACCTTGCCTTTAGAAGGTTGTCCTTTAGTGGAAGGTGTTTATATTTTGTATGTAACTTCCTTATGATGAGAGCTTTCTTGTGGTACCATATTTGTAGACATTTTGACCTTGACCTTGCCTGAGGACAATTTTTTAAAAACTTAAACCTTGCTTCTAGAATTAAGTTGTTTGGTGATATTGTGTACATATTTTGTATGTGACTTTCTTGTGATGAGAGCTTTCTGATGGTACCATAGTTGTAGACATTTTGACCTTGACATTGCCCTTAGGGCAATTTTTAAAAAACCTTAAACTTGCTTCTAGAATTAAGTTGTGTAGTGATAGGGTGTTTATATTTGATATGTGACTTTCTTGTGAAGAGAGCTTTTCTATTACTTTCGAATTTATTGTGCATTGAGGTTACTGGAATCCCCGGCGAGCTATGTTGTCTTCTGACAACTCTTGTTATTCTAACTAATGGCCAAGGAGACACTGATAAACAAATCATTATTTGTCTTTTTAATATTCAAATTTTAACATACTTGTTTATTACCAATAACACTGCAATAATATTGCAATATGCTAGATAAAATTTGATTTAATTTTTATGTAGTAATATTGATAATTTACTTTTTTGCATCAGATTGCAATTCAAATGTAAACACGAGGTACAGCTACCAATGGTGGATCCTGATGGGGACACTCTTAGATGTCGTTGGTCTGAAGGAAAAGAATGTGACAGCATTTGCAAAGGAGTACCAGTTGCTTCTTTGGACGAGGTATACCAATACGGGACTTTTGAATCGTGTTCACTCCGGACACTGATCTATTTTTTGTTTAAAATCACAAATTAATGAACTCTGTTGAGGTAAGAGTGATTTATATTTAATCGATTTGTAGCGCTTCAGGTTATTTTTTTTTTCGTCAGTTAAATTCATAGGTAAAGAATTGTCATATAGGAAAAAATGAAAATGCACTCCGATTTCATAAATTGTTTGTTTTTTATGTGGTATATTTATTTCAATAGGTTCAGAAAACTAGTATTCCTTCTTACTGGTATCCGGCGCGATCGTTTCTGCCTTCAATTACACAAGAGTTCCTATCTCGAAAGTCCCGTATTCTATGTTTCCGTTCATCTAGAAAACTTATAGGGAATGAAAGAATGAAAATGTCGACATGAGCTTAATATGTAAATCTTGTAATTAATGAGACTGTAAGTTCATTTAATATAGCCACAAGAAAAAGTTGCTGGATATACTAATTGGCCATATTTCTATATCATAAACTGGAGAAATCAAGTAAAAGTCTACGGTATCTCGTCATTCAAATCTCATCATAAGTGGCATTCTATATATTTAAAATACCAGGAAGAATGACGGCATGAACATCCATATTGCCTTTAAAAAAGAAGAAAACATAAAATTGAAAAAAATGAAAAGGAGCTAATAAACGGGTTGTCGAACATTCGGAAGGGTAATTATAATTTCAATTTGTAGGAGCTTTATCTTTATTTGCTAATAATGTCATTATACATTATTGATTAACGTTCCGAGATTGTATCAACCCGTTTTACTGATGTCAATATCTAGCATTACGTTGACATAGTGTTCATGCAAATTTGCATATTTCAAAACTAAACTATGTCTATCTTCTTCCGAAAAAGACCAGGTCATAACTAGAAAAACAATGGATCCCGCTCAACATTCATGACGGACCAATTGCTTTGGTCTATTAACTTGGAAACTATAACCCAAGGGATAGTACCTTTCTGTTGTGAGACAGTGATTCATTAACTGAGCTATGTGCGAGACATATTGAGGATTTAAAGTGGCTGTACGTCCTTAAGTCGTTACTTCTTGCTTTCACGTCATAAGAACTGTAGCCCTTTAATGATTTGAAATATAAATAATTTTTAACAGCAATTTTACTATTTTCCTTAATAAATTGGTGTGCCATGTTATTTTTGGCAAAGTTTTGTTTTAGTATAATTATGATTGCATGTTGCCCAAACCCTGTTAATATTTTAAATAGAAATTGGAAGTTAACGAAGTTTTTCTACGCAAGAAAGGAAGGTAGTAAGTATAAATGCTAATAAAATTTCATCTTACAACAAAACGATACATTAATTAAGATTTGTTTCATGTACATTTACACTACGACCATTCCGTAGTCTTTATTTTTCATTTAATTCAGGACACATGCACTTTAAAGTTCAATGCAGATAATACACATTTTGTTGATGATGGTTGGTATGCGGTGGCATTAACAATAGAAGACTTTCCAAAAACCCCCATTACGGTTGGAAATACAACGTACAACGAGACAACACCGTTAACACAGGTTCCTCTTCAAGTAAGTATGTCAATCGTTAATCATTATGTCTTCATTGAGGTAAACACAAACGTAAGTAAAGATCGTATCGGATTCGATTGCATAGTCAAACTGCAAGCAAATACTACAATTATGTGACATTTTAAACTTCTTGAACACGAAATCTCAAACTTCCATACGCATATATCAGGTTACTGACCCGTCAGCTTCATTTAATGTATTCTGAGCAAATACCTAAGGTTACCACTAAATGAAATGCTCTAAGTTATTACCAAATATAACAGGGTACACGGAAGGCAGTGACCCACTCAAAAGCAACGTGAAAAGTCAAATGTTGTCTATTATGTTTGTTTCGATATCTAGTAGTTTCTACTAAAATTTTAATACAGCTTTGATGGACGCGGCATTGTAGACACCAAATATGTAATTTTGTAGTAAATGTTATGAATTTTATTCTGCTTTATTCTCCGTTACTATGCAAAAGAGTGTATTGATCTAATATTGCAAAGGTCAAGCGAGTGTCAAAAGTTTCGTTTCAAAGTGATGTACTTTTACACCCAAAGAACTGCCTATGGTGAAAGAAACACACTTTACACATTGTTTTTAACTGATCGACAGCAGACCGAATAGATGTTGTTTGTAGAATAGTTGATTGACATTAGTTAAAGAAGATTTTACATTTGATTGGTTGGAATCAAAGGTATGATCATCTAAGGGCAGTGCCATATCATTCGTTCTACATACTATGTGCACAGTCTTTTGTATTGTTCGTGGTATGCTGTCAATCAATTATCAACAATGTTTCTTTCTCTGTAAGTCGGCTTGGGGTGTAAAAGTACATCTCGTTGAAATAAACTTTTGCCACTCGCTTGACTGTTGCAATATATACATCCATTTCATGTTCTACTATTCTATCATTAACAACATTGCTGCATGAGCATTAAATTTTCCCTTCGCTTCAACAAATATAAATAAAATGTTGCATGTCAACATGCGCAGGCAAAAATCAGTTCGCATGAGAAGTGTTTGCTTGCACTATCTAAACTTGACAAAAACTCAATATGTTCATGATAAATATGTTTCTAAATTATGACTGGTTCAAAGTTTTATGCTATCTCCGAGTTATTTTTCTGATCGAACACATTTAATTGCAAGGATGAAGTTTAAAACTCATTGTTTCAGTTTATCATACATATAGTAACCAAACCACAAGATTGCGATGCCAAACCTATGTTTGTAGCTCCAACTCCAGCAAAAGGAAGTCACATAACTATAGCAGCAGGTGCCAGTGTTCAAACCAAAATGTACGCTTCCAACCTGCGGAACCCGACAGCTAAGTATGTTTTATTCGATAAACCAAAACTTTTGTGTATTACTCACACCAATATCTTCTATGACTTGAAAAAATTACTAATTTAGTAAATACTGTATTAACCTTACATTGCTGAACAATGCAAATAATTACAATTGTATATACATGAAAATGGTCTATGCAACACTGTGATCTTTGGTTCACCATAAATAAATCACCTTTGAAAATGTGTCTTGATTTTTCCTGCAGTGTAACTGATATATCTCTGACAAGTCCTAAAGGAATGACACATACTGGTCCCTTCCCTGATCCATCACGTAAAGGGGTTGTATACTGGATCCTGAAGTGGACACCAATACAGTCACAAAAAGGGGATAATATTTTATGTGGAATGGCAGAAGATAGCTCAGGGTAAGCAACGAATTAGTTCTTTAAATTTCTTTAAAATATTTATTGGGTGACCATTGAATAAGAAACGATTATCTCCCTTCTGAACTTACTTCATTGATTACTTGATGCAAGCGCTACATTATACATATGCCAAAACATAGATGAATACAAGTGTAACTCACTAGCAACTTGGCTCTTGTGACAAGTGGCAAAAAAAAAGGTAGACTAGATTATTTTTTCATCAATAATTTCAAAAAGCATTTCTTTTTCGGATTGCCAAACTCCACATTTTGTTTGCGATAGAAAATTTCAGAGAGAAAGGATTTATGAGAAAAGTATCTAAAATATTTTCATATTATTATATATAGATGTGTTTTCTTCTTTAATATTTCTGAATTGATTATTATTTTCTGAAAATGTATGGAAAAGATAATTTTTTAACAAAAATTGATTTGTTTTACTGAAATAAACATATACGGGCTCTTTATAATTAAACATAAACATACGGGCTCTATATAATTAAACATAAAGATACCGGCTCTATATAATTAGAAAAAGAGGCTAAGAAAGTTGTGGTGATATTATTATTTTTTGACAAACTAGGCTTAAATTTTTACTCTTTTATTAAAATATACAACACAAAAATTTTATTTTGAATATGTTTGTACACATTTCTTTCAGGCAGCTTAGTGACACTTATTGCTTCACGTATATAGCATGGGGTGAGTGAATACTATTTTGTATTGTACTTTTTGAAGAACACGTGTTTGTAGGCGCGATCAAAGTTATATAAAACCACTAACAAAATGAAACTAAAAATTAACATATAAAATAAAAAAATATTAATCGTCTATTACTGAAACCGAATAAAGAGGGTGAAATATACCATCAAAGATTGACGGTTTCCTTTTCACTTTATTTTACA
This sequence comes from Modiolus philippinarum, assembly GCA_002080025.1. Classification (NCBI taxonomy): domain Eukaryota; kingdom Metazoa; phylum Mollusca; class Bivalvia; order Mytilida; family Modiolidae; genus Modiolus; species Modiolus philippinarum. The sequence continues at coordinate 114,313 of MJUU01048874.1, forward strand.
ATAAAAGTATTGAAAACCGTTGAAATTACAGTTACAAAGAGCTATTAAGGCATAATAAATGAAGTGTAAAAAGTTAAACGTGTTAGTGATTGTACCATATGAATTCTTGTTTTACAGACAAAGACCCATGTGCCGTTACACCTTGTCACCAGAATGGCACTTGCATGAGAACAGGATCTACTCAGAACTTTGGCTGCATATGTGTAGCTGGATACACCGGAAAACTGTGCGACTCAGGTACCTTTGATTCCTACACATTTGTAATGCGAATTAAGAAAGGAGAAATAGATTTAACTTTATGTTATCATTCTTATTGGCATCAACAGCACATTCATAGGCATAAATATATCATATTTACATTTTAAAGTTTGTTTAAACGAGACTACTATCATTTTTCGTAGTTATTGACAATTGTTAGTTTTTAGTTTTTATTATTGTATTTGGACGATGGCTTCCCATATTATTTGACTCTAATGCTGCTGATGAGAGGTTACTCATTGAAACACGTGTACAGCATAACGAAATTTACTGTTTATTGTGCAACTTTGTTATATTTGTTTTTTGTAGTGTTTGCGTTTTGTGGTTGTGTAGCGTCTTTGGTCTTCCGTCTTCTGGTGTTCTTACTTTTGCCTTGTCTCTGGACTTCGATTTTTAAAATCTTGTTCATTGTTCCTTCGGTATTCTACTGTCATTGATTAAAAGAAAACAGTTTCTTTGATATGTGGTAGGACTTTAACATTTTAATATAAATTAAAATATAATGAAACTTTCACCATAAAATGTTTAAATTATGTTTTTTCACTGTTTGTAACATACACTATCCGTTTTTACAAGTTATAAAAAACTCTTTGCATGTTTCATTTATATTACAGAAATCGACGAGTGTGGATCAAATCCTTGTCAACACGAAGGGACATGTATTGATAAATTAAACGCCTATCAATGCCAATGTAAAGCAGGATACCAGGGCACTGAATGTCAGATTAGTAAGTGTATTGCCAACCTTTAGCATTCAACGTCACTGATGTTACCATAATTTTAAGATGACATTCACTCCATATTCTTTCGTAAAATATTTAATACAGGAGTTTGTCTTTGGATGCAGTGTGGAGTTGGTAAAATAATTCCCCGTGTTATAGACGTATGCTCTTTATTTTCCTTAGATATGGCGTACTTGTACATGAGATAATATCTCATGTGCTCACTTTGTCCATTTACTATTATCTTAATTTATGTAAATTCTAAGCCCTAAGGTTTAACTTTCTCCATTGTAGTTTGTCCTTAGCTATATTTGATATTACGGATGATTTGGATTTCGTTTAGTTTTATGCATTTTAAACATTTTTTTTTGAAATTACGGATTTCCTATGTTTTGGTTCTAGTACTACTGATGAGGAATGTATTTCCGAAATGGCCATACAGCTCATTGAAATTATTACGGTTGGAGTTAACATATATATTATGGTCTCATGTTCATTTACTCCATATCCTTTCGTAAAATATTCATATTTACTCCATATCCTTTCGTAAAATATTCATATTTACTCCATATCCTTTCGTAAAATATTCATATCTTTTCTTATACATGTGTGGAATTTTAATACTTTAGAGAATGACACAATGGACTGAAATACAACATTCAAAATGATTTCGGAAGTTCAAAGGATAAAAAAAACCTTTAAGCTGTTTTAAGCTGTTCATTTTAGACATGCATATGTGATTATTTCAGATTATCAGAGAAAATATTGCATCCCTTTCATCATTTTACGTTTTGTGAACAATGATTACAGTAGCATCGAATGCATTAAATCCTCT
>MJUU01048875.1:407-22395 GCA_002080025.1 Modiolus philippinarum
CGACAAAAAATGTAACAAGTTTTCACTATATATTTGTTTTGACAATGTTTTATAAAATGCACGAAATAAAACCCGCCTGCATCATTGGCCATAAAAAGTTCAATTTAAAGTTATTCATAACATCCAAATACATGTGTTTAATGTTATCATATTAATGACACAATTAACACCAGATATTGATATAATTTACACACAGCGGGGGTAGTATGGTTTTCTTGCATTTTATTGAAAATTTCATCATTTTGAACCTAAAAGTGACCGGTGATAAATCAATTTATTTTGAAATAAAAAATATCCTAGTAAACGGCATTATTTCTAGTTTCCAGTGGTATGAACGCCCAATTTGAGTTATAACTAGAAGTATTTTTAATTCAAGATTGAAATGATGCACTGACTTGAAATTAAGCTGGAATATACGTAGAAAGTGGCCAATTTTAGTAGTAATTTTCGAAGTAAAAGTGACCGGTCTTTTAGTAAACCAATTTAACTTTAAAAAGCATCAATATAAAGATAACTTTTTAAAGTTCCAACTCTGATGAACGCCGAAACGAAATTTTCAAAATAAGTACTTTAATTTCTTGTTTGAAAGCGAAGTCCTGTATAAATTCATATAAAAATTTATCGAGATAACTGGTGTCGTCCATCTTTGTGCGTCCCACTGTGCCGAACGAATTCTTGTACATGAATATTTAAAACAAGAACCATCTGAAATGGAATATTATTTGTCCCATCCCAATTTTGAAACGCGTAAATATATAACTACATTATGTAAATTTAGAACTGGTGACCATTCGCTTCAAATTGAAATCGGGAGATGTAAAAAAATAATACCTAGAGACCAGAGATTTTGTATAAGCTGTAAACAAAAATTAGATGATGAATATCACTTTTTTCTACATTGTCCTATAAATTATCATCTACGTAACGATCTAGAATTTAATTTAGATTTTGACCTAAAAACTGGATCAGACATGATAAATTTAAAAACAATTCTGAATCCGTCAACACCTTCTAATATTAAAGCAGTTGCTTCTTTCATAGAGAGGTCGTTAGAACTGAGGGGAGAAGGTTAAGCTTTACTGTTTTAATATTAAAAATTTGAAATGTTTGAAAAATATGATTTTTGTATGTTTCATGCGATTTGTATTGTGTTCTTTTGTATTGTATTGCTATGACTCTAACGAGTCTTTTGTCTGCAAATAAAGATTATAATTAAAGTTATTATACCTTATGTAAGAAAGTTCATTTATAGTAAAACAGTTTTATTTTCGTATAGTTTTTCAAAAAAAAAAAAAATAGCGTTGACAGCACTATTTGCAATAAGCACTGCTGTTGTGAAAACTATTGATTTCAATCATAATAAATTGTCACGTGCGGGGGTGGAGTTTTGGTCTAATCCACAAAGTGGGTGGGGCCTATCCGTGTGATCACCTGTGCGCTTGATGAAAGAAAATTCTGATCACCATTTGAAGTTACGCTATTAAAAAAGTGTCGTATGTAACAGTATCAAGATATGAACTTTTGACATAAGCAGTATTTATGCGAAAATAGTAGCCAGGGTTATGGATAAAAGTGCACGACCCGAAGGTCGCGAATCCAATCAGTGACGTCACAAAATCAATTTTTTGGTTAGCAAAATTCGATTTCAGGAATAAATTACATTGTATAGCAATGGGACAGAATTTTATTTTTTTTTAAACTTTTACATATTAGTCCGATTTTGGATCTGTAAAATGCATAATAAACCTCGAGATTTTCATATTTTCCTATCGATTTACTTTTTCTAAATTTGAAATGTGTATTTCAAATATTTGGAAATTGTCAAAAATTTGAATACTTAACAAATACGCCAATTAGATCAAATAAATATAAACAAATATAGAAATATATATCTTATATCCTGTTAAACTGTAAAATGTCTTCAATTCAGATCAAAAGAAATTATCAAGTTACCTTTAAAAACAAAACCATACAAGTTAATTGAAAAGACATTTTTATGACCCTAATTAATGATTAGGATTTCTTGCCAGCCAAAAGGCTTCACAGGTAAAAATATCGAGGTTGTGACGTCACGGCGAATAAGCCATACCTTATCTCTATTTTCCATAGTCAATAAAAACACAACATTAATATTATAATTATATTTTGAAAAGTTACATTGCCAAATAGTTCTTTCTTTTCTGTTTAAAATGTTTCACAACAAAAATAATGTCAAAATAGAAAAAAAATAATGCTGTAGCAGACGACACTACTTCAATATCAGAAAACTTGATTAAATCACACAGGTGATCAAGCGGATGAGTACCACCCACTTATCGATCAGACCAAAACTCCGCCTCCCACAATGATGATTGATGATGACTGACGTAGAAATCAATAGTCTTCATAACAGCAGTGCTTACCATTACAAAAGTGCAGTCAACGCTATTTCTTTTTTTTTAAAACTATGCGAAATTATTATACCTCCTGTAAGAAAGTTCTTTTATAGTAAAACAGTTTTATTTTCGCATAGTTTTCGAAAGAAATAGCGTTGACTGCACTATTGCAATAGTAAGCTCTGCTGTTGTGAAGACTATTGATTTCTGCGTCAATCATCATCAATCATCACGTGCGGGAGGCGGAGTTTTGATCTGACCGACAAGTTGGTGGATCACCTGTGCAATTGATGTAATTAAGTTTCTAAGAGTGTCGTCTACTACAGCGCTAAAATTTTTAATTTGTGTTTTGGGGGGTTTGGGTTGGGGGTATTTTGACAGTATTTTGATTTTATTGGAAAGAAGAAGAAATGAAAAAAACTAAGCTTACACACATGTAATTCATTCTCCCAAAACAGTTGATGAAAATAAAACAATGGTATCTTACAACAGTCATTAGAACTGAGGAAAGACGACCCTTATACAGTTTTAGTATCGAACAACAAAATGTTATTCTGTCTTGCTTTTTTTAAAAAAAAATTTTGTTCATATTTGTTATCATTGTTTAAATGTATTGTTTAAAAGTATTTGCTGCAACCATTATGGGTTAAATAGTTTGGTCTCTTGAAATATATTATTTCATTGCTAAAATATGTTTCCTTCATGTGTTGATGTAATGGTGTAATGTGTATTGGGATCATTGACACATAGAAATTGATATCGGAATCAGTCACCACAGATACAGTTAACGATTGACAGGATAGCGAACAAGCCAAAGAAATATTTTCAAATTCAGTGGTTCAAAATATAGTCAACAGTCAGTACAATAATAATATTAATGTTGTGTTTTAGCCAGGGTGATGGACAATAGTGCACTCCCCTTCGGGTCGTGCACTATTGTCCATCACCCTGGCTACTATTTTCGCATAGTCAATGCAAAACACAACATGGTTATATTCTATAAAAACACTTTGTTACAGGAGGCATAGTCAATGTAAAACACAACATTATTATATAAATATTATTTTTGAAGAATCAATTTTGTTTTTCAGTACTATTTGATTCTTGGATGGAATAGAAATACAATAATTGAAAAATATTTTTGTACAATGCATATTTTCCGATGTTTCTTCCAAAATATTCATCAGCTGATTTCGTTGCAAAATGCACTCCTGAACTGTTTTCGATATACCGCAAGGCACAAACCTAATGAATGGAAGTTTCGTAAGAAGTCGCTCTTGAACTGGGCTGAGAATCATGTTCCATTTGTTAACCATATCCAACAAACAGCCTTGTAATATTTTGTTGTTTCTTTGACCTGATATCTGTGCAAATGTAATTTGTATTCAAGAATAAATTGATACATTCATTTCAAAAATATCCATTGGAAATAAAGTGAAATATATATAAAAAAAATGTATGTTTAATCTGATATTTATTTGCCACGTGTAGCTGTTTTACCAGATTACTATTTCTTAAATTCCCGACACCGTCGATCGAATTGTGCTATTCTACTCCCAGACTTGTCTTTATATTCTAACGAGAACGAATTTCTTCAGGGACTCGTAAAAGATCATAAACTAAAAGATGCTAGAGCCTTCAATTTCACTTATAGATATATTGATGATGTTCGCTTTTCATTAATAACGCATCTTTTGAGAAATGGATCCCATTGAAATATCATCCAGAACTATATGAAGGAATTGAGAAAAACCACTAGACCTACATCTTTTTGGACTTACATCTCGAATTTGGAAGAAAATGGTCATCTCAGTACTAAAATGTATGACTAAAGGGACGATTTTAATTTCAAAATTATCAATTTTCCTGACATGGAGAGTAATATTCCAGCTTCTCCTACCTATGGAGAGTATGTTTCACAGTTGGTTCGTTACGAGAGAGCTAGAACAAATTGTACAAACTTTCTTATTAGACAAATTTATCTCCTGACCGCCTTATTTATCAAGGCTTCAAAAAATTTTCGTCTCATACGATCTTTAAAAAGTTATTCAATAGTTATCAGTCTCCTTATGGAAAAATTTGAATTTTCGGTCCGAACTCTGATTCAAGATTCTTTTTTTACTAAATACTTGGATGATCATTTCTTTTAACTATCTATGTGACTTGTGTTGATTTGCTACCGGACACTATCGCAATGGAATTGGATGTTTGGTGTGCCATAAAACCGGTAAACCTCAATTTCTTTTGAAATGCCTGTACCAAATCAGGACCATTGTGGTCGACAATTTTCCAGGTGGTTTCCATCTGCTTTATCTTTTTGCCCCGTGGACTTTGGCTCTTGATAATTGTGTTCGGTAATTTTGCGCCCTCTCTACAGTTTGAAAAAAATAATAAGTAAAATAATTAAGGGAAACTTTTTACTTGCACATATTATATGTAAACCAGATATTTCCGTCCTACGAATTGAAATTTCAAAATAATCACCTTTTGAGAAATATTTGTCAGTTATCTCCCAGTACCAAGTAAGGTATAATATGTAGTCATGTAACTGAAATAAAAATAAGAAAAAAAAAAATCTTTTGACCTTATACATGTATATACTAACTCGGTACAGAAAAATAAACGATAACTTTCTATGTTTGTAACGCTTATTCCGATTGGATGGCATCTAAAACTGTAGGGGAGTAAAATCCATTATTTTCCTTAAAAACCAATAGCAAAATTATTTATAGTTTTTTTTTTGCATTTGAATTTAAAGATAATTTTCTTGTAGCAAATATGCGTTTTCCGTCTCCGCTACCATGCACTTCGTCCGAAGACTGACCTTGGGATTGAAAAATCTACGAGTTACCCCTCGGATCCCTAAATTCAAAAATGTGATGAGTGAGCCACCTAAAAGATATAACCATGCTCACTGTGTCCAATCGGGTACGACAACGGTTGTTTTGAATTTTTGGCAGATATCGGAACTCCTCTGGAATGTCTGCTGTAGGTAAATGATAAGTGTTCATAAAATTCTTAATATAACTTCCTGGTTTCCTGATAAATGGAAGTTTTGTAAGAACCCGCTCTTCAACAGGGATGAAAATTTGTCACGGTGTTAAATTAAGGAAAAATCCAGAAAATCCCTTTCCCGCCAATTTTTTTAATGCCTTTTACCTCCATTAAAAGCACACGGACCTGTATATTTCTTTTTATCTTTTAATTTAGTCTACAGTGCTTTAATCAATTAAAATACGCTTCAAGAAATCCTTGATATAAACAATATCAGAGGGTGAGTCTCCTTAATACGGGACTTTAGAATCGTTTTCTCTCCGGTAACAGATCTATTTTGATACGTAAAAAATCAATACATCAATACATTGAGAGGGAATCACTAATCAATGGACACTGTTTAACTCGAATACTTCAATACCTCTACGTATCCGATTCTCTCCTTCTGGAGCGATCGTAGTGAGTGGAATATAACGACTAGATTATTCTGTTGAGCTGTGATTTATATTCAATCGATTTGTAGCGCTTCATGTTCATTTTTTTTTCGTTAATTAAAATTTGTCAAAAAAGGAAACAATTTAAAATGCACTTCAATTTCATAAATAGTTTGTTGTTTATGTGGTATATATCATAGGTTTAGAAATCTAGTTTTCCTTCTTACTTGTATCCGAGACGATCGTTTCCGCCTTCAATTACACGAGAGTTCTTATCTCGAAATTCCCTTACTTGAACAATCTTTCAACAAATCAAGATTACTCACCATCATCTCAAGAGTTTCAACGATATACCCGTCTACATATTTTGACGGATCAACGGGAATATTTTTAACTAATTCTATTTTCTGTCTCATTTTTTGCAGTGCTAATGAAAGAATTGTCTCTTTTTCTCGGCGTCCTTCTCCATAGACTCGAAGCAACTGATGTAATATTTTGCGCCGGTAACTATATTCGGGTCCATATGTACTAAGCACCATACCTTCATCATGCATAATGTAAATGTTTGGAAATGAGTCTGCTCTTCCGGCACAGAATGACGCCATAGGTTCCTGTATATATAGTTCCCTGGCAATCTCGGTTGAATTAATTACCAAAAGATCATTCCCAAATATTGAAAAACTATACATTTCGCCATATTTGTACGCCCATTCATCAAGCATTAAGTGCCACAATTTACCCATCTGAAAGAAACATCCAAATATTGGTATACACTTTGGTCCATTGATCTGAAAGTACTGTGCTTCTTTCACTTTAACAATTACAAATAACATTATTAATAGCAGTACAACTGCCATATACAATGGAATACCGGTAAAAACGTCAAACATTTTTCTCAACATGAAAGTACACTGACAGTCGAAATATTTTGTTACCTCATGCTTGATTGCAGATTATGTAATATACAAAGGAAGACAATTCTTTGGTATAAACGTCGGATCATCAGTGCATAAAACAATATCCATTGCATATAAGTAAATAATGTTAAGATCGTCTAAATTAGTATATTGTATTTAAGTTTAAATCCTCCTAGTCTTACAATAAAATCTATAATTTGTCAACTCATTTCTACATTTGGTTTGACATTTTTAACATTCTTTTTGACATTTTGTGAAATTATGTTAAAAATAAATAAAAAGTGCAGATTTTTACAAACACAAATTTAAAAAGAACACTCGCAAAATTTCTGACTGTGAAAATTACATAAAAATCGGACGAGATATGAACCTTGGATAATCTTTTTAAAGTGAGGTCATTTTTAGATAAAAAATACACACTGAAAAAAAAAAGAAAATAAAAATTACGCCTTGTTAAAAACTGCATGGACGGAGATATTTTACCAACTGCAGTTTCTTTCGTGCTCATAACTCTATAGATTTAGACACTGCGTCTAAGTAAGTTTTGTATTTAGTGTTAGGTTCATATAGGGCCAATCTTTTTATACACCACTCCCAACAAAAACTTTTCATAAGAGAATGTCGCAAAGTTAGATTTTAAAACAACAAATTTGTCAATTTTAGAAGAGAAGTGTCTCAACAGGGTAATTTATGGACTAATTATGGGCCATTTTTTACTTTATTCGTATGAAGCCGGATTCATACATGACCAGTAAAACAAGATTGCTACACGTAGCCATATGTCCCTCTCACGCAAGAATCTTAAAAACCTACATCTTAGAAAATTTAGAAGTTAAAAGCCTCCAGTGTTCGATTGATCAGAACAAGTGTTCTAAACATCACAATAAATAAACGCATTAACAATAAATTTTGGAATTAAAAGAGTAATTTTTTTTTTTTGGAAAGTGGGAAATCAGCAATTTGTTTTACCCTTTGGGTCGTTGTCTCTTTGACATATTCCCCGTTTCCCTTCTTCTTCCTAGTATTCACCAGATTATGAGGAGATGGAAGATGGAGTCTTTGGTTTCTATGGACTTAAATCTTCGAAAACTATTTTGCCACATATCTTGATTTTATGAGTTTGTTGCCGAGATCGAACATTAAGAGTCGCCCTTACTAAAAAGTTTTGGACAGGGGTTCCCCTGATAATTGACTATGCGAAAATAGTAGCCAGGGTGATGGACAATAGTGCACGACCCGAAGGGGAGTGCACTATTGTCCATCACCCTGGCTACTATTTTCCATAGTCAATGTAAAGCACAACATTAATATTATTAACATACTGACTGTTTACTATTTTTAAAAGTTACATTGACAAATATTTCTATTCTGTTTAAAATGAAAAGTCAATAAAAATACTGTCAAAATTAAATTAAAAAAAAAAATCTTAACACTGTAGCAGACGTAACCCGAATAATCCAGTCGTTATATTCCACTCACTACGATCGCTACATTAACCTCGAAGGAGAGAATCGGATACGGAGAGAAATTGAATTATTCGAGTTATAGCAGACGACACTCTTTTCTTTGCCGATTAGAACAGGTGATCACGCGGATAAGTACCACCCACTTGTCGTTCATACCAAAACTCCGCCTCCCGCACGTGATAATTGATGATGATTGACGTAAAAATCAAAAGTCTTCACAACAGCAGTGCTTACTATTGCAATAGTGCAATCAACGCTATATTTCTTTTAAAAAACTATGCGAAAATAAAACTGTTTTACTATAAAAGAACTTTCTTACAGGAGGTATAATAATACGTAATGTTATATGTAGCAGAATACTATTTTGAAAAAATTTCCGTTTTGTGGTTTGGTTTCCACGGCAACCAAATTACAACCAGTTTCAGACCACCATTCCAAAAGCATTTTGCCATGGGTTCTCTTATAAGGTAGGTAATATGTATTCCTGATATCAAGACTTTTTAAAAAATAAAATTTACCAAAAAAATTAATTATCAGATTTTGTCGCTCTTTCATTCTGTGAAGCTTCACTGACAGCTTTGCAAAGGAAATACTGAAATATGTTTATATGTTTATTACCTCCATGGTTTTATTATCTCCCTTTTTAAGCTCACTTGGCTATTTAAGGGTTAGCTTTTGCCATCACTTGGCGTCTGTCATCCTGCGTCGGTCCGTCGAAAACTTTCCATTCAAAGATCTTCTCCTCTGAAACTTCTGGGCCAAATGGAACCATACTTGGCCACAATAGTCCTTTGAAGGTTCCCATAAAAATGGTATCCGCAGAACCGTACCTCATCCAAGATGGCGACCAGCTGGAAATATGGTTTTAGAATTGGACCCTTTGGAAAAGACATTCAAAGATCTCAGAAACGACCAGTCTAATTATAACCAAGCTTAGGCACCTTAGGTCCAAAGTGGGTCCCTTACAAAAATGTATCCGGCAGGACTGTACCTCATCCAAGATGGCCGCCAGCGGGAACATAGTTTTAACATTGGACGCCATGGAAAATGCTTTCATAGATATAACCAATCCAATTATTACCAAATAAGGCACAATGGTCCTTTTCAAAAATGCATCGGTCAGGTCCGTACCTCATCCAAGGTGGCCGCTAACGGGGAACATAGTTTAAACATGGAACATAGTTTTAACATTGGACCTTTTAGAAAAGACATTCAAAGATCTTATCAGAAACTACCTGTCCAATTATAACAAAACATAGGCACAATGGTCCTTAGATGGTCCATTCCAAAAATGTATCTGGCAGGTCTGTACCTAATCCAAGATCGCCGCCATCGGGGAACATGGTTTTAACATTGGACCCGATGGAAAACACATTTAAAGATCATCTTCTAAGAAACTACTGGTCTTAGATGTTTCCTTCTAAAAAAGGTATCTAGTAGGTCTGGACCTCATTCAAGATGCCACCAAATGTGAAAACATATTCAAACCTAAAATCACATGTTTGGTATGATTAAATAACAAAAATAGCTGCAAAAGTTTAATTGTTCAAATGAAAATTTTATTTCTATTGCTGAAACCTGTACCTTACGGTAAATGGTTCTAATCATGTACATCAAAACTCTTTTCAAGGGTTGTCTTTAATTTAAAAATAAGATATAATGAAAAGGATAATTTTGTAAAAGGAGAATAAACTTAATGTAAACATCTACTTATTTCATGTACCATTTCAGCAATATGTATGGGGAACACCTGACCAATTTTTTTTAATGGTAATCTGATATGGGTTATGATTGACGGTGAAGCTTTCAGTTGCCATGGAAATCAAACAAGAAAACTGAAATTTTAGTGAAAAAATGTATTCTTATAATTTTGTTTTTTTTTGGAAATATGTATGTACTAGTTAATAAGAAGAACCCCTGCCCAAAATGTTTTTTTTAAAGGGGTGATGTTTTCATTCGAGCAGTATTTATTACTTGGATTATCAGGGAAACCCCTGCCGAAATTATTTTTGAAAGATGGTCTGAAATCGGTTCAAATAGATAACACATTCAAAGGTTTCTTCTCAAAAACAACTTGTCCAATTAGAATACGTGTAACGATACTTTGACAATACCTTTCAATAAAGGTATCTGGTAGGTCCAGACCTCACCAGCAGTAACATAGTTTAACATTTAACACTTTAGAAAACACAATCAAAGATCTTCTCGGAAACTTGTAGTCCAACTAGAACCAAACTTACTCACAGTGGTACTTAGTTGGTCCTACAAAAAAGATATCCTGCAGATACATTTCTCATTTAAGATGGTCACCAGTTGGAACATAGTTTACAATGTATTCCATTTAAAGAATTAGGTCTCTGAAATCTCTAATCTAATTGGAACTAAATTTGATCACAAAAGTCCTTCTGTGTCCCGTAAAAAATGCGTCTCCCATGTCTGCATCCGATCCAAGCAGGAAACAGTTTAATATTGGACAATATGGGAAATGCCATTCATCTCCATATTTCAGGGATGGTCCAGGTGAGCGATACAAGCTCTTGATAGTCTCTTGTTAAGTTATGACTTCGCATTACATTTTATTTTTTTATGTATTGAAAGCCACCCAAAAAAGTGTTTTGATGTACATATTTTAAATAATTTGACGCATAGTACAAGTTATAGTAAGAAATGCAACATTTCTGTTTGAACAATAAAACTTGAAACAATTTTTACTTATAAACATACCAAACATGAAATTTTAAGCTTAACATCCTACTTTTAATTTTAAAGAAGTTAAATGTTAATTATCTAAAAAGTTTCAGTCCGATATTGTTTGAACAAATCGATGTGATCTAGTACATATGGTGAATAATGATACTGTAAAATTTTTAAGAATTTGTGTTCACAAAATTTTCCTTTATATAACAATGTTGAATATTAAAAGACCCCTAAATCCTACAATATTTGACGAATCAAAATGGCGATTCGATATGATCTAGTACATGTGGTGAAAATGATATTGTTAAATTTCAACATAATCCGAGTAGTGCATGGTTTCTGGGGAGTTGGTTCCACAAGATTTGCCATTGTATAATAATGCTGAAATATTCAAAGTCCAACAAAATTTGACAAATCATCCTGTAAAATAAGAATGAATTCCGACTAGCGGTTTCTGAGGAGTTGCGGCCACAAGAGAGTGTAACATACGGACGGACATATGGACGCAGACCATTTCTTAGGCCCATCGTCGCGGTGCGGCGAGGGACAAAAAGGAATAAGTAGCCAAATCATTTCTTATCAGATTTAATGACATTTTCAGTTCTAATTATATAATTTAATATTGTATGTTGCATTTTTGTTTTGTCTTTATTTCTTTGATTTGTAGCTGTCTAACGTCATTGTTTTTCTGTGTTCTTGTTTTTGCAATGTCTTTAAAATTCGATTTCAGCAATTACCAATTCTTTGTTCATTCGGTATTCTTCTGCCGTTGTTTGAATTAATCTGATATGTTGTAGTTCGGGACACATTAGTAAAATTGTGACGTCACAATTTTGCTTTGTGTTTAAATCAGATGCATTCTAAAAAGAAAAAAAAATATATGTTCCATGGTGCAAGTTTCAATAAATTCAGATAAGAAATAACACCAAAATAATTTTTTTGAAAAAAAAATCCTTGTCGCAATACTTTTTGCGTCTATAGACCCTTTCACGATAACTGCGGTCCTGAAGTTGACACATGCGCTCATAAGGCTTTGAGTGGGTAAAAAGCAACGTCACAATATACGTGACGTCTTGTTTGATTGTTCTCCGACGTCATTTTAGCGGGAATTGTTGTTAACCCACTCACAAAATCACAGGAACGCAGCTATCGTGAAAGGGTCTATACATCTTTCAAGAAGTCGGAAGTTCTATAGATTCTATAGCTGTCAACAAAAGGTTTCAAATAAAGATAGTTGAAAGGGCCTTAAAATTATGAATTACGTCGTGCAAGCTATCCTGTTTTGTAGATACACTATATTCGTGCTTATTTTAGACCGGGTGCTTATTACAAACGTGAAATCACAACATTGGTTGATATAAATAGGGCACTCACATATAGTATGTTCCTATATAATGAACGACGTTGACTGCAAAAGAATACCGGGATAAAGAAATCGGTCTTAATTGCAATCATAGCTCCACCAGACTAATTTCTAAAAACTTTGCTCAGTCGAAAAATAGTCATGCAATATTTTTACAAAGTAGATATGTTTTAATTGATTACTCTTTGATTCTCAGCAAGCATGAGATTGTCTTTTGTTCTGTTTCCTATCATATTATCTTCAAAACTGTCGTACGTTTAATGATCGCTGATGTGTCAGTGCATTTAATCAACCAATGAAGGGATATGGAGTAAATGCACATGAGACAAAAACTCTACAAATACATGGTTAAACCAAGCAATGGAGCAACGCTTTTATTGTTGTTCTTCATCTTGAAGTCAACCTATTTAGACCTAAAATAATAGATAAAATAAAATGTACATACAACTTTTCTAATGAAATTGAACGAAAAATAAAGTATTAAATATTATTTTTGAAGTTTCAATCGGTATTTAGTGTTTTGTAGATGGAATTGAAATACGATAATTGAAAAAATATTTCTGTAAATAAAATGAATATTTACCGATGTTTCTTCCAAAATTTTCATCAGCTGATTTCGTTGAAAAATGCACTCCTGAAAGGTTTTTGAAATACCACAAGGTAAAAACTTAATGACTGGAAGTTTTGTAAGGACCCGCTCTTGAACTGGACCGAGAATCATGTTCCATTTGTTAACCATATCTAACAAGCAGCCTTGTAATATTTTGTTGTTTCTTTACCCGATATCTGTGCAAATGTAATTTGTATTCATGAATAAATAATACGTTCATTTAAAAAATATCCATCGGAAATAAAGTTTAATGTAAAAAAATGCATATTTAATCTGATTAAATATCTATTTACCACGTGTCTTGAGCTGTTTTACCTACTTAATTTCCCGGTATTTCAATCGAGCTGTGCTCCTCTACTCGCAGACTTGATTTTATATTCTTACGAGACTGAATGTCTTCAGGAACTCGTAAAATATCATAAAATAAAATATGCTAGATACATAGATATATTGATGATGTTCTTTCCATTATAACGCATCTTTTGCTAAATGGATCACATTCAATCTTCCGAAAATCTAAAGAAACCCCAAGATCTACACCTCTTTTGGAATTTGACGGTCATCTCAGTACTAATATTTACGAAAAAAGGACAATTTTAATTTCAAAATGGAGAGTAATATTCCAGCTTCTCCTGCTTGCGGAGTGTATGTTTCACAGAGAGCCAGCACAAATAGTACAAACTTTCTCATTAGACATAGTTACCGCAGTGACCGCTTATAAATTAAGGCTTCAAACAATTCCGTCTCAAGCGATCATACAAATTTTTTCAATAGATGTCAGTCCCTTATTGTAAAATTTGAAGTTTCGGTCCGATCTCTGAATCAAGATTCTTTATGTTATTCATACTGGAATGATCATAATATCAATTGGTGTTGAGTTGCTACCGGACACGTCCGCAATGGAAGGGAGGTTTGGAGCGCCATAAAACCTGTTTAACCCTTATTTTTTAAATGCCTGTTACAAGTCAGTATCATGCATGCGGTCAATAATTTTCTCGGTGTTTTTCACCTGCTTTGTCTTTTTGACTCATGGATTTTGGTTCTTGATAATTATGTTCTGTAATTTTGTTTTCTCTAATTTCTATTGAGTTTTCACGTTTCCTGAGCGGTGTGGAAACATTTGTTCTCCTCTCTAGAGAGGAGAACAAGTTTCGTGAAATTTCCCGCCAAATTTATTCAGAATACAATCCTCGGTGTTTTTCGTCCAATCAAAAACAGTTTTGACAACTTAAACACGTTAATTATGAAATTTCTCACATCTCGTTAAATAAATTTTCAAACGTTTAAAAGCTCGGCAAGCCTCGCTTTCAAACATTGCACATATGTAAACCAGATATTTTTGTCCTACTACTTAAATTTTCAGAATAACAACCATACGAGAAATATTTTCTTGCGATATTAAAATCTACGATTTACCCCTCGGATCCTTAAATACCGCATGGTCTTTAATTGAACAATCTTTCAACATATCAAGACTACTTACCATCATCTAAATTAAGAGTTTCCTACATATTTTGATGGATCAACGGGAATATTTTTGACTAATTCTATTTCCTGTCTCATTTTTTGCAGCGCTAATGAAAGAATTCTCTCTTTTTCTCGGCGTCCTTCTCCATAGACTCGAAGCAACTGATGTAATATTTTGCGCCGGTGTAAGGTTGAATTTTGACCCCGTCGAAAATTGACCTTTTTGTCGTTTTTCAACGTGGAAAATTGATCCCAAAGCCATTGAATTTTGATCAGCTCAATATTCAACGGGCAAATTGTCAGATTTCAAGGTTTATTTTTTCAAATTTAACACCAACGCGTTGAATACTGACCATCGTGGAAAAATGACCACTCCAAAAGAAAAAAAATATTCATATAATAAATGCTAAAATCTGCAAATTTGTACAGGATGTAGGTACTCCAACGAAGAGTTTTGTAAACAAATTTTGAATATTTGTTAATTTTCATTGCACAAATACATAATGATGACATTGTGCATGAAGACTCATGTTAAGTGTTCTATTTCAATTACAACCTATACTTTCTAAATGCAAAGTTTCAAATAGATTCATGAATGCACGTAGGTGCACGGCAATTTTAACTTTTACGTGTTTTTGCAGTTTTCTCGAATTTTGGTTGTATTTAATCCTAAATAGTAGTCAAAGCGCTGTAACTCCAAAATAATTTTGAACCAGTTTTCCTTAGCTCTTATAGAACTGGTGAATGCGAAGAAAATAAATTACCGGAAGTGGATTAATTGTAATTTTTTTAATGATGTTAATTTATCATTAATCTTAATTTTTTGGGAATTAAAAGTTTAATGTCTTATTACTGAAGCAGATAACTATCTGTTTGCACTGTTATATTCATTCAATTCGAACATTCAATTTTTTCGTTGGAGTATCTACAGGATGTTCCAATCTAAAATTCAGGTTAGAATTTTTCAAGATGGCAGCCGTTGTCATGGAAACGGGAAAAGGCGGGAATATTAAAAGTGCTCCGAATTGGATGAAATTTTACAAAAAGACTATACAAGTTGTGTGGTCAAAAATTTTCAAAATGGCAGCCGTTGCCTTGGAATCGAAAAAAGGTGGAAAAATTGAAAGCGTTCCGAATTGGAAGAAATTTTACAGAATGATTGTACATGTTGTGTTAAACCTATTTTTAAGTAATTTTTTTCAAAATTGCAGCCGTTGCCATGGAAACGGAAAAAGGTGGGAAAATTAAAAGTGCTAAGAATTGGATGAAATCTTACAGAAAGATTGTCAAGTTGTGTTGAACTTATTTTTAGGTCAACATTTTTCAAAATGGCAGCCCTTGCCATGGAAACGGAAAAAGGCGGGAAAATTGAAAGTGCTCTAAATTGGGTGAAATTTTACAGGAAAATTGCACAAGTGAAGATTGCTCAAGTTGTGTTGAACTTTTTTGGGGGGTCAATTTTTTTTTCAAAATCGCAGTCCTTATCATGGAAACCGAAAAAGTCGGGAAAATTAAAAATTGTATGAAATTTGAAAAGAAGCTTGTTTAGGGAAAGTAGAACTTATTCGGGGGTTCAAATTTTTCAAAATTGCAAAAGTTATTATAGAAGTTAAAAATGGTGGGAAATCGAAAGCAGTGCAAGTTGGGTGATTTTTTACAAAAATATAATAAAACAAGCATAGAACTTATTTAGAGGCTTAAAATATCACAAATGATGGTTGTTACTAGGGAAAAGGTAAACATGTTGGAAAATTGGGTGCGTTTCAATCTTTTTGAAGCAATACAGAAGTGTTGAGTAGAACATACAGATGTCTAATTTACACTTCGATCTCAGATATGGGATTCCGCTTCGGAGACTTTTGTGTTTGCATCCAAACACAGTTATTACTTGTTTATTGTTGAATGTTACCATGTTCTGTCTTTTTATTTCTTACTGTAATATTCTTCAAACAAATTTTCGGAGACCATTTACCCAATCTTAACAAGACTTTACAAGCTCGGTTCTTTCAGGTATTTTGCAGATTTTTCAAAAAAGGCCGCCATTCCCATGAAACCAAAAATTGCGGGTAAAATGAAAATGCTCCAAATTGGATGGAATTTTGCAGAAAGGTTGTGTAGGAAGTTTATAGCATATATTGAGGCTAAAAAATTCGAATTGTAGGTCGTTGTAATGGCAACGTCAACGAAAGGAGGATAAAAATATACAGAAATGTATTCTAGGATGTGTAGAATAACTTGGAGCTAAAAGATATCAAAATGTCGGAGTTTGTCATATAAACAGAAACAGAGAGGGTGTAGAAATTATTTTCAGGCAAAAAAATCAGAATGGCGTAAAACATGAGACACCTTAATATTGAATAAATTCGATTTTGGGATGTTTGGCCGACCTCTGTAATTAATCAAAAGTCCCAAAAGAAAATTGTTGTGAAGTTTTTTTATTATGTATTTCTTCCGCTTACCGACGTAACAGGGAACTTCTTAGAATGATATCATAGCTCGAAAGTTGATCGTCAAGGTCTCCGAATATCCAAAATGACACCCGTTACAATGGAATCGAAAAAAGGCCGAAAAATTCAGAGTGCTCTCAGATTTGATGAAATTTTATAGGGAGGTTGTCTAGTTTATGTGAAACATTGATTTCTACTCTTGAAATTTTGAAAATGGGGACCGCTACCTTAAAGAGAAAAAGACAGGACGCTTTAGTGCTCAAAATTGCATGAAAGTTGCTAATAACATGTATGGAATCGTTTCTGGTCTCGGAATTTCTAAAAAAGCGAATGTTGTCAATAAAAAAAATTAAAAAAAAAATAAATAGAAATGAAAAAAAAAACTAGAGGCTCAGAGACTGAGCCTTTATCGCTCACCTGACAAAATGCTGAACAGCAGGGTTTTCGATGTTCTGCATGGTGGCCATGTTTTTTGTCAGATTGAAACGAGATGAAATATCTTTGTAAAGGACCTTCCATACATCATTCCTGTAAAGTTTGGTTGAATTTGCTCCATAAATTTCCGAGGAGTTAATGTTTCCCCATAGGGTCCGATGTTAGATATAAGTTCTTCGCTGGTGGCTATGTTGTTTGTCGAATCGGAACAATCTGAGCAACCTTTGTGAAACCTTCTATACATCATTCCTGTACACTTTAGTTGAATTTGCTTCATTGGTGTAAGAAGAGTTGATGACAATGACTTATTTCCCATAGGGTCCAATGTTAAATATAAGTTCCGGACTGGCGGCCATGTTTTTTGTTGGATCGGAACGAAATGAGCAACCTTTATAAAGGACCTTACATACATCATTACTGTAAAGTTTGTTTAAATTTGCTTCAGTGTTTTCAGGAGGAGTTCATGAAAATGATGTTTTCCCATTGGGTCTAATTTTAAATTTAAGTTCCGCGCTGGCGACCATGTTTTTTATAGGATCGGAACGAAATGAGCAATCTTTGTAAAGGACTTTCCATACATCATTCCTGTAAAGTTTGGTTGAATTTGCTTCGGTGCTTTCAGAGGAGAAGATGAAAATGTGAATTTCCCATAAGGCCAATGTTAAACTATGTTTGGTGCTGGTGGCCATGTTTTTCGTCGGATCAGAACAAAATGAGCAATCTTTGTAAAGGACCTTAAGTACATCATTCCTGTAAAGTTTGATTGAAGTTGCTTCACTGGTTTCAGGGGAGAAGATGAAAATGTGAATTTCCCATAGGGATAATGGTAAACTATGTTCTGTGCTGGCGATCATGTTTTTTGTCGAATCGGAATAAAATGAATCATCTTTGTAAAGGACCTTTAGTACATCATTCCTGTAAAGTTTGGTTGAATTTGCTTCAGCAGTTACAGAGGAGTTGATGAAAATGTGATTTTTCTCTTAGGGTTCTATGTTTAATACCTAATTTCCGCGCTGGCGGCCATGTTTTTTATCGGATCGGAACGAAATGAGCAATCTTTGTAAAGGACCTTCCATACATCATTCCTGTAAAGTATAATTGAAAGAAAAGAGAAAAGAAAGACAGAAAAAAAACAATAAAAAGGACAATCCTCAGAATCGGAAAAACTTCTAAAGAGAGTTTGCTTAGGATGTACAGATGTTCGACTTTTTTTTTGTTTGCATCCAAACACAATACGGGACTCCGGAAATAGGTCTCTATTTATACGTAAAAAATCAATATGTCTATTTTTATACGTAAAATACAATGAGAGGGCCTCACTAATTAATGAGCATTGTTGAGCTAAGGGGGATGTATATTAAATCGACTTGTAGCGCTTCAGGTTAATTTTATTTTCGTCAATTCAAATTTAGATAAAAAATTGTCATATAGGAAAGATTATAAATGCACTTCAATTTCATGAATAGTTTGTTGTTATGTGATATATAATTATTTCAATAGGTTTAGAAATCCAGTATTCCTTTCCTTCTTACTGGTATCCGAGGCGATCGTATCCGCCTTCAATTACACGAGAGTTCCTATCTCGAAAATACCGTATTAAAACTTATTAAAGTGCGCAAACGAAGTATCTATTGAATTTCATCTCATTATTTTTTTCTCCCCCCCCCCTCCCCCAAGTATCGAAAAAGTGTCGCGTTATAGATAGCTGAACAAATGTAATGAGAAAAATGTTCATCTTCACGAGATGCAACTTTTTTTACATTTGGTCCGAAAAGATTCAATGACTCTTGATATGAGTTATCAATATGTCGTAGAGACCTGCAGCCCTTTTCACAGAAAAATCTTACGATAAAAATTAGTCGTATGTCTTTCACATTTCATATTGACTTACAATTAAAATTTGTCGTGAGTTTTTGTGTGAAAAGGTCTGCTGAAACCTTCACCATTGTTCAAAGATGATACATGTATATGGTCATCGAAGGACGAAGATCACAGGTCAAGGTCATCGGTGACGTTTGGCCTTGTTATTGCTTTAACTCTTAAACCGTAATAGATGGCTGAATTTCCTGATATTTTCATGACTTACACTTTGTTATTAGAGCATAAAAAAATAAAATGCAATAAAAATTGTGTTGTCATATTAACAAGAGATCTATCAAGTAAAAATCAGCTTTTTTAGTTGAAATATCAAATATTAGGGAAAATTTGCAAATTAAACAAAATTTTTAATTTATTTAGTTACATCTGATAGCATTTTTTTTAAGATATAACTTATTAGCTATTATACTTGCCTTCAATTTGCATGAGAAATATTTGGTGGTCACAGATCTTTTTTTCAATAAAACATCGGCAAACGTATATCGAAGCAAAAATGAAGAACAGGGAATTCCAAAATAATAAAATCCAAAATCTAACACAAATTGAGACAGCATGACAAAGACAAAACAAATATACAAAAATGAACAAGAACGTCACAAAACTAAAGCACTAACAGTGTGAATCCCTACAAAAACTGAGATATCATCAGGTATCATAAATGACGAAAGATTTATTTCATCCCTATTATTTCTATATGCATGTTGTAAATGATGTCCCCTTAATAGCTAGAACAGCCATTTGCTGAAATATCTGGAAAACTCAACATTCTGCATAGCTTCCCAGTAAAAGTGGCAACAGCTTTAAACTCCTCACTTCTTTAATATGTCTATAATTCTCCATTTATGTCTTCTCCGGTCAAGAGCAATGAAGGTCTGGTGATCCGCATCGGAGACCACATTAGTACTCTAGGGCCTTTGAGTCTGTGCTTGGATAATTTTAAATTTCAACAGCTCATGTTAAAATACTGTCATTTTAGCTAATAAGATACCATTATTTTGACACCTCTATACTTAGTCACCTTGTAGTCACCTTGTGTGAAAACCAAGCTTTACAAAATAATACAAATGTATAAAAAGTTATTTTCATTATCATTTTTTAATTATTTCGTTAATTCTATTTAGTCCGCGTAATGAAAAAAAACGGGTCCCTGTAAAACACGAAATGAAACAGAAACGAAACGAAACGAAACGGAACGAAACGAAACGAAATATAACCAGATCTGTAAAACACGAAACGAAACGGAAACCATTACGATTCATTTTCATCGTCATTCATGTTGAAATTGGATTTTGACCATGGTTTTACAATTTTAGTACCTTGACAAAGTTCTGTGCAACTGAAGTTCTGCTCATGACACGGGCATGTCTTCTTAGATAGACGATGTACTGTCTCTTAAAAATCAAAGATTTAAGGAATATTTACACTAGATCTGTTCACATGAACTAAAAAGAGACTACTGATGCACCTACTTCAGCTTCGTACCTCTTTAGATCTTTAGTTGCACATTGATGAAGATGTACGTTTGAAATCTAAGCTATATGACAAACATAGTAATTTTAACTTCTCAATTGTGACCTTTCTTTTTCTAAGCAGCAAAATACCTACATCTCAAGCATATGGAGTGTATATTTCACAGCTGATTGGTTAATGTCGAGCATGTAGTTGGCTTTCCATATTATTCGATTCAAATGCTGCTGATGAGTGGTTACTCCTTGAAACACGTGTACAGCATAACAAAATTCGCTGTTATTCTACAATTTTTATATTTTGTATTTTGAAACCACTGGGTCGATGCAACTGCTGTTGGACTAGAGGTCCCAAAGGGTGTTCACCAGCCCAGTAGTCAAACTCGTCTGAAATGAAATTATTACATAGCGTTTTATATATTTACTGTCTTTTATCAAAATTCTTACCCATTAAAATAAAGGCTTTATTCCGTGTATTGCACTCTGTGGATGTCCTTGATAATAAAATTGGTATACATTGGTCTACCATATCTACATTTTCGGTAAGGAGTTCTTGTAATGAATACTTCTATCTTTGTCTCGGATTACGGCTTGTTATATTATTCGATTCAAATGCTGCTGATGATAGGTTACTTCTTCCAACACGTGTACAGCATAATGAAATTCACTGTTTTTCTGAAAATTTTGTGTTTTTTGTATTTATACAGTGAATTTTTTAAAAGAGCAGAAACACTGTACCAAAAGCTGCTGAGTCAGGGATTTTTTTGTTACTTTCATAACTCCAGAAATTATGTGGCCGTCACCATGAGATCACCAAAGATATCATGTGTCGGTGTAGCAGATGAAAACGGACATTTTAGGTAGGTTTTACGTATTCACTGATTTGACTTGACACTTGATTGACTCACTGATAGTGTTACGGGTGGACATGCTTACCGTTCCGAGGCAACCGATGTCACCCTTTGTTTTTATGGGACTTCACAGTGTAGATGCTTTTGTTTTAGGTGTTGCCTTGTATATCATACTGTTACATTTTTGATTTGTCTCCGTAAGTGAAGTTTGTGCCACCGATTTGTCCTTGTAAATATTTAAAAACTATAGTAATTTTCAAGAGTTTTTGAAATTTTTAAACTTTCGTACTGTTTGAGGGTTTACAGAGAAGTAATACATATCATGGATTTTTGATTGGTTTCGTATAATGGTAAGAAAAGGACATGTACTAATCTGCCAGTTCACATATCTTCAAAAAAAAAAACAGGAAATGCCTAATGATCGTGTTACCGTGTCGCCAGCGGGACAGGGACATTTTTACCCTTTTGGAGCACCTGTTGTCACTCCCGGTTTTTATAGGAATTCACACTAAATGAGTGACTTAGTTCTGAACGTTGTGATAGTAGTTAACTATGGGGAAAAGCCGTAGGTTTTCAAAAAACGATTTT